>JANAVB010037414.1:2568986-2690737 GCA_029216955.1 Iris pallida | reverse complement strand
TCGAAACACGTTCGTCTTTCGTACAGCTGACACTCAAATAATTCTACAGAAAGTTACAGAAAGAAGTTGGCTTTATTATATATATTTGGAAAGCTAACTTCGATATGGTTTTTTAAAAAGAACAGGAGATAAATCGGAGTTCTAAGCTAAAAGTTATGACATTTCTAAGTTACTTTGTTTAATAAAAACGTGGATGAATATTATGACGATTTGAGTTATTTTGGACAAAAGAACACATATAAGCCCAAGATACTTGGATACAAACATAGGTATCCAAATGAACTCAATCTAACCATCCTAACTAAGATTAATCCACTCTCTAACCATTCTAAAACTGAATTTAAATATCTATTTAAACTATTATCATACATACATACACATGGGGTGTCCTAATTTGGGATCTATCAAGTAAGACACAGACACATCTAAAATCCTCAAGAGAGCTCCAAATGGCCTCAAATTTGAATCTAAATAGGACACATGCATGAGGATGGATCGTACGGATTCAAAACTAATTTATATGTAAAGAAAATCGATTTAGAGGATGAATTTTACCTATTGGGAGTGGAATCCCAATTAAATCCTTTATGACACGGCTCTGATACGAAGATCCCTCAAAGTGGGCACTCCTCCTTGCACTCCTCTTCCAATCCTTGGTAGCACCCTTCCCTTAGAGAATGGAAATGATTGAGGGAAGGTTTGGTGAAGGAATGATTTGATTTGGAGATCAAATCAATGGGAAGGCTCTCTAAAATTGGGGAAGAACAAAAGAAAAATAAAAGGGGCAAGATTGTAATGAATGAAATGAATCATTCTCCTCTAAAGGTGGCTGCCATAAAGAGTCCATTAGGGCTAATAGAAAATATCCTAATTGCCCCTCTCTAGTCTCATATGGTTTAGTCTAGACTAGGTTCAAGTTTGGGGTCAAAATGATCTAGTTTTGAGTCTCTAACTTAACCATTCTAACATGATAAAAATTAGTTTAATTAACTAACTTAAATGTTGGATTTTGTGGGCCATGCTTAAATTAATATTAGGTCCCATCTAGAGTTTTGCTACCCCGATCACAATACAAGTCGGAAAGAGACGAAACTCAAACCCGACTAAACAAATCCAATAAAAACAATATTAAAAATATAAAATTTTCCCAAAATATTAAAAAATAAAAAATGACCAAAATCATAATACATCAATTTAAATATTATTAAAATAATCTAAAATTTACCAATTAATCAAAATCCTAAATAATTCAAAAGTCACAAAATGACCAAAATACCCTTAGCCTAAAA
Source organism: Iris pallida (assembly GCA_029216955.1). Taxonomy (NCBI): domain Eukaryota; kingdom Viridiplantae; phylum Streptophyta; class Magnoliopsida; order Asparagales; family Iridaceae; genus Iris; species Iris pallida. Next base: position 2,689,448 of record JANAVB010037414.1, on the reverse strand, counting down.
AGTTGTAAATAGTTATTCTAATCACATGGTTAGGTCCACATGGTCATGGTTAGTCTCTAGGCTCAACAGTTCTAGGGTTCACTAGCTAACACATCAAAATTTTAATTCACCAATTTTAAATAGTATTAAATTGATTAAAAATTCCTATAAATCATAAATTCTATTATTAAATAATAAACTTTTTCAAAAGTTCAAAATTACCCTCATTTTAGAAAAGTGGGTGTTACAAGTCTACCCTTCTTAGAAGAATTTTGTCCTCGAAATTAAGATGGTCGTACTTCTTCTAGAGTCTCGTCCCCAACAATCATGGTCTCAGAACTTACCTAAATCATACGATTAAAAAGGATGACATACAGGGTCATGGCATACGGTGGTAGTGTAAGTCTCATCTAGGTATACTAGTTACACTAGACCAAAACAATCATAGGATATCAAAAATTACAAGCAATCAGGGGTGTTAAACTGGAAAAGATACAGAAATAACAAATCATCAAGGCTTTAAGGTATAATCAAAATCAAAATTTAAAGCACAAATGTCGAGCATTAAAATCCAATCACAATATATATACATATTTATATATATATATATATATATATATATATATATATATATATATATATATAGAGAGAGGGAGAGAGAGAGAGAGAGAGAGAGCGTTAGAGAGGGAAAAGCTAGCATTATGTAAAGGTTATGTGGTTAGTGTGTGTATGGGTGTATGTGGACATGTTTATAGGGTTAGATAGTAGACGTGTGTATATGTGTGAAATATACATGAAAGTGTATAGGAGGATTTGGGTTTCAAAACAATAGCTATCAAGTTACACTACTCATGGCATATTGGTTAAACAATCTATATTGCACAACCTATTTACTCATAACATGCATGGCTAACCATATATATACATATATCTATATATATAGAGAGGTAGAGATTTAGTTATGTATCTATATACATTATAACATGTATGCATAAACTATATATATATATATATATATATATATATATATATATATATATATATATATATATATATATATATATATATATATATGAACATAACATAGAAATGAAGGGTTAGGTTTACATGGCAGTTGTGAACATTAGTGTAGAGTGTCAAGAGTACAGGGGTTATAACTTAAAATGAAGGGTTCGATCATTCAGTTCAGTTTAACATTACATATTAAATCTGAAATTAAACTAAACATTTAAAATCAATGTAAAAAATGTTAACATGTATTCATTTTAGGATTTTGGAGAAATTCGAACATCAAACCAACCCAATGTTTATCACAACCTAACATGTAAAAATATGAAACCTAACATTATATTCCTACATACAACAATGTATATACCTTAAAATATTACATTTAAAAACAGCAATTTGAACTAATATTTAAAATCCAGTATTAAGGGTTAATATGTACACAGTCTCAGATTTGACAAGTTCAAACACAAAACTCAACCAATTTCTTTAAGAATTAAAATCTTGTGTATAAGATACATGTGCAGTGATGTAAACAAAACTAATAACTTAAAATTTATATTTAAATTACAAATTTAAACTGGAAAAGTAGAGAACCAGTCTCTGATACTGTAATGTATCAGAATATTGGAGTTTTGATAATTTAAACATCAACAACATATTAATATATATTTAGATGGGTTGATAATCAAAGTGTAGCATACATACGTGTCAGACAAAGTGTCTGTGTCCACTATATATATTCTCATGTCCCAATATAAAAATCAAATTCTATATCAAGACCAACATTTAGATTCCTACCAAGATTGCAAAGTAGGTGATTGATGTAATCAAGACAGTTTTATTATTATTATTATTATTTAATATAAGAATAATAGCAAGAAGAAAATAACGATAAAATCTGTTCTGTTTATCTGTTTAAAAGAAGGAACCATTTTGAAACCAGAGCTATAATATCAAATCCAAGATAAGGTCTAGCAAAATCATCGATTCATTATTTTAAGTAGAGATTCATAGTAAGAAGTTACACAAAGGTTTATAACACAGCTAAAGCTACTCCTACTCCTAAGTTAAATAATGAGAAACAAAACAAATAAAACAATTTTTTTGAAAGACTGAACAAAAGTAGAGAAAACTGGTTCAAGAGCATTTAAGGTATAATCTGATAATCATATGCGTCTATCCAAAATTATGGTGCTCCAAATCCTCGTCAAACTAGTAAGCAAGGCTACGATAATCACATAGTCCTTGACTAAGGTACATACCTCTAGGTTTATGGTATTTAAATTTTTCGTATTGTCGCATGCGACGGCAAAAACCTTAAATTTCTGCACCCGAGAAATAGGACCAAAATCTGACTATATGTCCTCACTATGCCAGCTAACATGACTATCGAAGATTCTAGATCCCATAACTGAGGTGACCTAGCCCATATGATTTTTTTTTCTCAGAAGAAAAAAGCAAACATAACATAGGAACAACAGAACAAATTGATCAGTCAATAAGGAACAGATGGAATCGAATTTTAAGATAGATATAAGAGACAATTGCGGGAATGGAATAGAGAAAAAAAGGAACTTGCAGCAAGATCTCTAATGGTCTATGCATCCTCGACTGTCCTGACGATAGCTTGCCCTGCTGGTTTCCCCTAGTCTGCTGATGATGCTGCATGAACTGCTGCTGCTGAGAGAAATCGGGAATGACGGGAAAAAGTTTTTGTACAGACAGAGGTGCACCTCCAATGTAGCAGAAACGCCAACCTGAGTCGGCAGAACAGGAGCTGCGGTCTGGAGGCCCTGATGAACAGGACGAGAGGTGGCCAGCCTCTCGATAGTATTCTCCGAACCGGAGCGATGAGATCATGTCTCCATAACCATCATAAAGACAGATCAAAACAAGAAGCAATTACTGGAAATGAAGCAAAAATTCAAAAGAGGACAATTTATATTCAAGGGAAGACAATAAACAGAAAATGTAGATAAAATAAATATGATTAAGAGTTTTTCTAGTGTGATTGAGTACCCTCAAAAATATTCTAATCCTACTGCAGGCTGTAGCGAGACTTTAGTTCGAATACCACTACATAAACTTGACCTGCATGGGCCACCACTAAAAATGTGTCACGACCCGCACCCACTGTGAGGGTACGAGAACGTAACAACGCCCAGCCTAGCCGCAGTGTCGGCGGTAGAACGTTGTCGTAGGTCTCAATGCATCTAACAGTATAAGACTAAACAGTTTATACTCCCCGAATGGGGGTGACATAGCAAAATGTAAACTCAATCATAACTAAGGAAGAAGAAGTACGATATGATATAAAACTCAAATAAAATACAGAAGATCAAAAGAGTCTAAGTGTCTAAGATATCATCTCAGCAAACATCCAGAATACAAGTCCCAACTACTGAATATAAAAGAATATATACAATCCAGATCCCAAATGACAATAATAGTAAACCTAGACTAGGGAGCCTCAGTCTCTATAGCTAATGGATCCGACTGGAAATCCGGATCAATGGTGTCATCTAGAGCTGTCCCGTAGTAGGTATCCACACAGGCCTCCTCCTCATCCTCTGTAATATTTTCAACAGGTCCAGTCAGGACAGGAGCGAGCACAATACATCTCAACAGATCATAGCAGGTTAGAAAATATAATCATGCAGTAAAGTAAGATACAAGAACTGAAAGAAAGTACAGGATGTAAACAGAGAGAGAACTGTAATAGAAATATCTACTATAAGTAGAGAACTAACAGTGGCTAGTGAGTCAGAGTACAATATAAACATGTGAATGGCATAGGAGATTCTGGGAACTATACTATGGAGTGATTCTGGGAACTACACTACTTGGATATTATTCACATGTCTACTTCTACTCCTCCGTACCCCCAATCAATACACAAGGATCCAGCCAGGTTATGTTATGATTCCATGCAATGGCCCACAAGGGGTGATACATGGTAGCCCATAAATGGGTAATTCTGGGAATGTCCAATAAATGGATGATTCAAGGAAGACTCTGTGATCATGAGAGTATATGTCACAAGTGATCAATGAACCGTGAAGCACAGTGATACACTATGTAAGTGAAACGCACAGAACATATAGTATCCGATATTCCGTGAGGGGATAACATCTCAAGAAGGGATCCATATAGTACTAATCCGTGTGACCAACGTGACAGTATCAAGTAAGGTAATTTAAAGCAGGAAAATAATTCTAAACAGGATATAAAATGATCAGAGAATGTACTCGCCTGATGTCTGAATGTCCAAAGTAAATATACTGTCCGAGGAGAGGTGTCTGGCTCCTAATCAGAACAGCACAAGTCACAACAAGTCCAAAATGGCAATATAAGTTCTACTATGCATTCTACATGATTCTAGTTCAATCTAGACCAAAGTCAACTCTTGGTCAACTTGGTCAACCCTGAAAGTCAAAACTAGGTCAACTATGGTCAAACTAGGTCTAACAAGTCTAAATTAGGTCAAACAAGTTATTCTAGGTCTAAACAAACTAAGTATATGCAAATCAAGTATCCAAGATAGCTACTAACTCATAGCCTAAGTCACTTGCTAAACCAAGCACAAAACTAAACTATAAGCTAACAAGGCACACAAACTTAGTCATATATTGTATATATATTATTCACATTCACATATTCATATACATAGATATATAGGAAAGCTATATATATAGGCACATACATATATATATAGAGAGAGAAAGAGAGGTAAAAGAGTAAGTGAGTATGTGTGTGTTTGGCATGTGTGTGAAAGGATATGTGTTAATGTTCTAAAATTTAGTGATAGGTAGGTGTATGTGACATGGATACATGATGTCAAAGGGTGTATGAATGCATGTGTGTAAAAGGTTATAGGTTAACTCAGTTTATAGAAATGCCTACATACATACTTACCTTGTATACATGCATACATACATATCATGTATATTACATTTACATGATACATACATGTATACTTGTATTATATTATACTTACATTCATGCATATTAGATACTTGTATTTATATTAACATATTGCAACATTTATTTCATTCATGCATCTATGCATTACCTACATGTTTTATACATATGCATACATTGTATATTCATATCATTTCATACATTACATATGAGACATACAAACATGCAGACATCATATATTTCATACCTTGTATTACCTTACATATCATGTTATATATTATCATTCATTCCTTTCATATATTACATTATCTTTAAGTTGAATACATCATATATGGATACAATACATTATCTTGCATGCTTGCATTATATATTACATTCTATATTACCTATATACATGTATTTCTCCATTCATTCATGCTCGCATCATATACTCTACATTACCATACATGTTATCATTATATATTGCATTACAATATTTATACATTATGCATTCATATCTATCATTACATATATATCTTGCATTCATATCTAGCATTCATTATATACTTTCATGGATACATTATATATCATTCTTTCATTCATGCATTGCTTATATGCATTATATTAATTACATTCTTACATGCTTGCATTCAACCATATATATATTAATGTAAAGATAATATATATCATATATATATCATTTATTCATCTAACTTATCATGCATTACATACTCTATATTCATTTAATATTTATACTACATAGGCTCATAGGTTACACAAAATGCATATATCGTATAGTCACTCTTCTACTTAAAACCAATACTGTACCAATTGGACATTTGCTAAATTCTAGGATAAAAGTATGTCATATCTCTTTATGTTACTTTCTGAAACTTTAAACGGATCGCATTTTCGTGTCCGGAAGCTCCCAAAATCGCAAAAATACCGAAACACGTTCGTCTTTCGTACAGCTGACACTCAAATAATTCTACAGAAAGTTACAAAAAGAATTTGGCTTATTAAAAAATGTATTTGGAAAGCTAACTTCGATACGGTTCTTTTAAAAAAAAACTGGAGATAAATCGAAGTTCTAAGCTAAAAGTTATGATATTTCTAAGTTGCTTTGTTTAATAAAAACGTGGATGAATATTATGACGAATTTGAGTTGGTTTGGACAAAAGAACACATATAGGCCAAGATACTTGGATACAAACATAGGTATCCAAATGAAACTCATTCTAACCATCCTAACTAAGTTCAATCCACTCTCTAACCATTCTAAAACTGAATTTAAATATCTATTTAAACTATTATCATACATACATACATATGGGGTGTCCTAATTTGGGATCTATCAAGTAGGACACAAGACACATATATCTAAAATCCTCAAGAGAGCTCCAAATGGCCTCAAATTTGAATCTAAATGGGACACATGCATGAGGATGGATCCTACAGATTCAAAACTAATTTATATCAAAAAAAATTGATTTAGAGGATGGATTTTACCTATTGGGAGTGGAATCCCAATTAAATCCTTTATGATACGGCTCTGATACGAAGATCCCTCAAAGTGGACACTCCTCCTTGCACTCCTCTTCCAATCGTTGGTAGCACCCTTCCCTTAGAGAATGGAAATGATTGAGAGAAGGTTTGGTGAAGGAATGATTTGATTTGGAGATCAAATCAATGGGAAGGCTCTCTAGAATTGGGAAAGAACAAAAGGAAAATAAAAGAGACAAGATTGTAATGAATGAAATGAATCATTCTCCCCTAAAGGTGGCTGCCATAAAGAGTCCATTAGGGCTAATGGAAAATATCCTAATTGTCCCTCTCTAGTCTCATATGGTTAAGTCTAGACTAGGTTCAAGTTTGGGGTCAAAATGATCTAGTTTTGAGTCTCTAACTTAACCATTCTAACATGATAAAAATTTGTTTAATTAACTAACTTAAATGTTGGGTTTTGTGGGCCATGCTTAACTTAATATTAGGTCCCATCTAGAGTTTAAGCTACCCGGGTCACAATACAAGTCGGAAAGAGACGAAACTCAAACCCGACTAAACAAATCCAATAAAAATAATATTAAAAATATAAAATTTTCCCAAAATATTAAAATATAAAAAATGACCTAAATCATAATACATCAATTTAAATATTATTAAAATAATCTAAAATTCACCAATTAATCAAAATTCTAAATAATTCAAAAGTCACAAAATGACCAAAATACTCTTAGCCTAAAAAGTTGTAAATAGTCATTCTAATCACATGGTTAGGTCCCCATGGTAATGCTTAGTCTCTTGGCTCAACAGTTCTAGGGTTCACTATCTAATACATCAAAATTATAATTCACCAATTTTAAATAGTATTAAATTAATTAAAAATTCCTATAAATCATAAATCCTATTATTAAATAATAAACTTTTACAAAAGTTCAAATTATCCTCATTTTAGAAAAGTGGGTGTTACAAGTCTACCCTCCTTAAAAGAATTTCGTCCTCGAAATTAAGATGGTCGTACTTCTTCTAGAGTCTCGTCCCCAACAATCATGGTCTCAGAACTTACCTAAATCATACGATTAAAAAGGATGGCATACAGGGTCATGGCATACGGTGGTAGTGTAAGTCTCATCTAGGTATACTAGTTACACTAGACCAAAATAATCATAGGGTATCAAAACTTACAAGCAATCAGGGGTGTTAAACTGGAAAAGATACAAAAATAACAAATCATCAAGGCTTTAAGGCATAATCAAAATCAAAATTTAAAGCACAAATGTCGAGCATTAAAATCTAATCACAATATATATATATATATATATATATATATATATATATATATATATATATATATATATATATATATATATATATATATATATATATATAGAGCGTTAGAGAGGGAAAAGCTAGCATTATGTAAAGGTTATGTGGTTAGTGTGTATGGGTGTATGTTGACATGTTTATAGGGTTAGATAGTAGACGTGTGTGTGTGTGTGAAATATACATGAAAGTGTATAGGAGGATTGGGTTTCAAAACAATAGCTATCAAGTTACACTACTCATGGCATATTGGTTAAACAATCTACAATGCACAACCTATTTACTCATAACATGCATGGCTAACCATATATATACATATATCTATATGTATAGAGAGGTAGAGATTTAGTTATGTATCTATATACATTATAACATGTATGCATAAACTATATATATATATATATATATATATATATATATATATATATATATATATATATATATATATGAACATAACATAGAGATGAAGGGTTAGGTTTACATGGCAGTTGTGAACATTAGTGTACGTTAGTGTAGAGTGTCAAGAGTACAGGGGTTATAACTTAAAATGAAGGGTTCAATCATTCAGTTCAGTTTAACATTACATATTAAATCTGAAATTGAACTAAACATTTAAAATCAATATGAAAAATGTTAACATGTATTCAGTTTTAGGATTTTGGAAAAATTCGAACATCAAACCAACCCAATGTTTATCACAACCTAACATGTAAAAATATGAAACCTAATATTATATCCCTACATACAACAATGTATATACCTCAAAATATTACATTTAAAAACAGCAATTTGAACTAATATTTAAAATCCAGTATTAAGGGTTAATATGCACACAGTCTCAGATTTGACAAGTTCAAACACAAAACTCAACCAATTTCTTTAAGAATTGAAATCTTGTGTATAAGATACATGTGCAGTGATGTAAATAAAACTAATAACTTGAAATTTATATTTAAATTACGAATTTAAACTGAAAAAGCAGAGAACCAGTCTCTGATACTATACTGTATCAGAATATTGGGGTTCTGAGAATTTAAACATCAACAACATATTAATATGTATTTAGATGGGTTGATAATCAAAGTGTAGCATGCATACGTGTCAAACAAAGTGTCTGTGTCCATTATATATATTCTCATGTCCCAATATAAAAATCAAATTCTATATCAAGACCAACATTCACTACAAGAAATTCGAGTTTCTGTGACAAGTAATTTGTGACAAGTGTAAAACTTGTCACTGAAAGGGATATTTTTGTGACAAAATTTTTTTGTTGTCACTCATAATTTGATTCTGTGACAACAGTTGTTTTCCGTCACACAGTTAAATCATTTAGTGACCATGTTTCTATTGGTCATCACTTAATGTTGTCACTGAAATAAAATTTAAATTTTAGATATATGTCAAAGACAAGTTATATGTGATAAGTAAAAATACTTGTCACTAAAGGTTTTTTTATAGTTACAAGAAAATATTAATGTCAGAAAAAAGTATTAGCCACAAGTTAAAATTTTTATTCTTGTCACTTAAAGTTTCTTTTAGTTACCAAATAATTATATGCCACACAAAAGTATTAGTCACAAAGAAAAAATTATTTCTTGTAACAAAAACTTAAAATACTTCAAAAAATTAAATAAACAAAATATTCTTTTTTGAAAAGATAAACAAAATATTATGATTTTGATTTGACATTAATATTTATAGTGAAACCGAATTTGGCCATACTAATTGAATTTGAAATTAACATGTCAAATATACATGAGTCCTAATTGAATTTGAAATTAACATGCTGAAACCGAATTTGGCCATACTAATTGAATTTGAATTTGGCCATACTAATCCGGCCGGCTGTAATTAACATGTCAAATATACATGAGTCCTAATTGAATTTGAAATTAATATTTTATCCTATATATGGATACTAACATACCCATAAATATTACAGTATTACAATCGGCTCCCAACCTATTCCCTAGCAATTCCGTCCCTCCCTTTTTCCACGATTTTTTTTTCTGCCAAATTTCCCTCCCCTCTTTCCCGCTTAAGACCAAGCAATCGACATATTCCCCCCTCTTTTTCCCTCAAGGCCACCTCTCAAAAACTCTCCCCCCTAAAAAAAATTAATTGAAGAAGAGGTATGGATTCTCCCTCACTTCTATTAAAAAATTTCTGTCCTTGAATGATATTGAACCCTAAAATTCTTCTACTCTCAACTCACCTCTACATTGTCTATCTACGGTTGCAGCAATCGTTCCCCAAAAGAAGCCGGAAGCCGCCCGAGGAGGACAGATAGCCATTGATCAGCCATCATCGTAGAATTCTTAAGGTGCGTGTCTGAAATTTACTAATTGAGAAACCTTCTGTGATTTTAGTGTTAGAATTAACTAGTTCTACTTATATATATTTGCTTGTCTCTTCGTGTCGTATATGTTGAATTGTACAATACGATAAAATTGTTTACAACACTACAAAATTGTTTACTTTGAATTTTTTTCTTAACTGGGGATATTGTCTCATTACAGTTGGTGTTGTTTCGTTAAGCTTCCCAAGTAAATATCACCTGTTATTTCCAAAAGATGGAGCAAATCAGTAATATCTTGATACCAAATGCTCAATTCCATGAGCCTACAATCAGAAAACAAAAATTAAATTCGAGATACAGAACAGAATTTTTACAACAAATAAAACCTGGAGAAAACAACAAATTGTTTATCATTGTTGACATCTATCTATGTAATTTCAAGCTGGGATGAAATCATGGACCATAATATCCACTATTTTCACTAGGAAGGATGGAGGTTGATTCAATTTTAATTGATGAAGGAAATGTGGTTCAACCAATATACTTTGATTATAAAAGTCTTACAGCGCGATGATCACGGAATGAGTCAAGTGGCCAACTGTCCCCTCTCAAGAGCTATATATGCAAATGTTAGATAGGGGTAAGGGTTAGGTTATGAAAGGGAAGGATGGATACTTTGCTACAGATACGTCTCAAAGGGCCATAAGAGGTTTACCACCCTTTTCAAACAAGTCATACCACAAGCGGTTGGATAGATAGACTCAGTTTTGTGTCTAAGTCTCTTTTTCCATTAATTTCCTTATCCTCCTAGCTCTGGAACCAGTAGCATATATATGCCAAAATCTACTGAGATTCATAACAGAGCTTATGTTTATCTAAACAGAAGGGTTTACTTATATGCAGAGTATCATGATACCTTCATATATCTGTAACTGGAAAGCACTTGTTCAAAAAAATTGGTGTCGTGTCTGTGTTGCATTGTGTAAGACACGTGTGTCCACGTCAATATTGCATAACACACTAGGATATGCCAAAATCAATGCCTTTTGCCTTGTCCATGTCAGTATTGTGTATTTGTGTCCATGAGAAGTAGATGTGAAGCCACATGTTTACTCTTCTGTCCATGGTAGAAGGTTTAAGAAAGTATTTGTAAGTCATCACCACAATTTACATGAAGCATAAGATACAAAAACAATGAAAGAAGTGAAATAGAAAAAAAAAATCGGAAGAGAGTGTACTTTGGTCTGGATGATTAATCTGATGTTCAAGTCAGCATTTCATCCTAATTATCGATGTGAAGTCGTCTTGCCAGTGGTATGATGCCTGCAAATTATTTTTCAGGGCTAGAGTGTCAGCAATATACAAAATGTTGTAATATACCTTGAACAATCATCAAAATAAAGATATTAGATGACAGATTATGGTTACGCCTATAATATAATTGTTAACAAGATAGGACCAGTTACCTCACAATTTTATCACGATAAGTTTGATCTCCAACCAAATAGTTGTGAATGGATTCTATTATTAGTAGAAGTCAACCAAGAAGATAAGCTATAGCTAAAAAAATCCTCAAAATAAAATTGTGTACAAGAACAATTTAGATAAAAGCTTAAATCCCTGTCCAAGATTAAAGCCAGATATGTCTCATCTGGATTAAATTAATATATCATGATTAGATTTCATGGTGTATTTTTATTGTTTTTAGTAATTAAAAATACCTTATGTGGGAATAACAAAGACATTCAAATTAGGATGTTACTGTTCAATGTAAACATTGTTACTATTAAGATTGTGTTGACAACTGAGCAAAATTTATGAAAGGAGCATAAACAACATAAAGTGGACGGGATTGAAACTTGGGACATTATGAAAGTACTGTCCTGAGTTTCGTAAAACAACGACATAAAATGGCTGGGATTTGTCTGGATATTAGAAGGAACATAAAGAAGAGTGTGCAGTTATTGTGATAGTTTGTTGCTTTGTATTCAGGAGTAAAACAAACAGTTTACCTAAATAAGCTATAGAAGGCTCCTCTGGATGAAGGTGCCAAACAATTTAGCTTATATGATAAGGTAGCAAACCAGGGGCGGATCTATTAAGAGCCCAGACAGGGCTTAAGCCCCACTTGAATTTTGGAAAAAAAAAATCGGTATATACATAAGGATTTTAATGTTGTGGCAAAAAATTGTAACAATTGGAAGACTTGAACCTTGTATCTAGCACATGTGAAACACACTTCTAAACCACTAGGCTACTTATTCTTACTCTATTTTGCTGTTTTCATTGCCATATCGAGAGAGGCCCCATCTGACTAAAGTTCCTGGATCCGCCACTGTACCAAACTATTACAGCACGTTAATATTCTTAAAACCATTTTTTGAAGGCTCCAGTTATCACGAAGATAATAAAGCATTAGGTTAGAGACTACGTTTTTTATGTTTATATGCTGGAAGCTCTCAATTTGGGGCTTCACTAAATGTGTTGCAACATATAGGACACTCTATATAGAGATGAAAGCAAATCCTTTACTCCAAAGCTTCACGGTTGCCTACATGAATCTGTTTTCTTTCATCAAGCATAGGGGTGTAAACGGACCGGACGGACCCGGACAACCTAGTGTACAAGTTCGAACCGAAAATAAAGTCGGACGGATGTTTTGTTAATTATTTTCCTGAACTTAGTACTAGTTGACGAGTAGCGAATGGTTAACTTCTTACAGTTGGTGTTGTTTCGTTAAGCTTCCCAAGTAAATATCACCTGTTATTTCCAAAAGGTGGAGCAAATCAGTAATATCTTGATACCAAATGCTCAATTCCATAAGCCTACAATCAGAAAACAAAAATTAAATTCGAGACACAGAACAGAATTTTTACAACAAATAAAACCTGGAGAAAACAACAACTTGTTTATCATTGTTGACATCTATCTATGTAATTTCAAGCTGGGATGAAATCATGGACCATAATATCCACTATTTTCACTAGGAAGGATGGAGGTTGATTCAATTTTAATTGATGAAGGAAATGTGGTTCAACCAATATACTTTGATTATAAAAGTCTTACAGCGCGATGATCACGGAACGAGTCAAGTGGCTAACTGTCCCCTCTCAAGAGCTGTATATGCAAATGTTAGATAGGGGTAAGGGTTAGGTTATGAAAGGGAAGGATGGATACTTTGCTACAGATACGTCTCAAAGGGCCATAAGAGGTTTACCACCCTTTTCAAACAAGTTATACCACAAGCGGTTGGATAGATAGACTCAGTTTTGTGTCTAAGTCTATTTTTCCATTAATTTCCTTATCCTTCTAGCTCTGGAACCAGTAGCATATATATGCCAAAATCTACTGAGATTCATAACAGAGCTTATGTTTATCTAAACAGAAGGGTTTACTTATATGCAGAGTATCATGATACCTTCATATATCTGTAACTGGAAAGCACTTGTTCAAAAAAATTAGTGTTGTGTCTGTGTTGCATTGTGTAAGACACGTCTGTCCATGTCAATATTGCATAACACACTAGGATATGCCAAAATTAATGCCTTTTGCCTTGTCCATGTTAGTATTGTGTATTTGTGTCCATGAGAAGTAGATGTGAAGCCACATGTTTACTCTTCTGTCCATGGTAGAAGGTTTAAGAAAGTATTTGGAAGTCATCACCACAATTTACATGAAGCATAAGATACAAAAACAATGGAAGTATTTGGAAGTCATCAAACATAAACAAAGTATATTTTGCATCTAATAGTACACTTTCTATATGCAACAATACACTTAAATGTATATAGCTTAGCAACTGGGAAGGTAATCATTCAAATTCATAGTTCAATACTTCAATCTTTTGTAAATATTGATAAAAAAGAACAAATTTCCAGTTTCGAAATGCACAAACACATTAGATATTACATGTATCATCTTCCTACATCCTTTGTTAGCAAATCTTCTAGTAAGCATTTTGGTTTATTTTCAAAATAATAATAATAATAATAAATAAACATGAAGTTTATTCACACATTTCTTTTCTTGAAGTTTGTGATTTACTTATGCTTTTTTTACTTACTATGAAAATACAGAGAAACAATGATGAACAAAGAGTGGATAAAAAGTGATAACAGAGTGAGTACTGAATACAGAGAAGGAATTACTTCATTTATTGGATTAGCATCTAGTCAGAAAGGAGTTAATGGAAGAATTAGGTGTCCTTGTAATAAATATAGGAACACTGAATTCAAAACTACAGTTGAAGTTAGGTTGCACTTGTTAAAAAATGGATTTTATAAGAGTTACACAACATGGATTTTTCATGGAGAAAAATTAAGGGACAAACAGAAACTTCCAATGTTAATTGTGATGAGCATTTGAACGATGAAGTCCAAATGGATGATGTTGATGACTTAATTGGGCTAGTTCATGATGCTTATGCCTTTGAGAATAAGAATTCTTCTCAAATGCATGAAGAAGTGTTTGGTGAAACACCGAATGATGAGGCTAGTAAGTTTTACAATCTACTGAAAGATGCTACTGTGAAACTTTATTCGAACTCTAAAGTCTCCAAACTGTCTTTTATTGTAAAATTCTTAAACTTGAAGACTCTTCACAATTTGACAGACAATGCAACAGATGCTATGTTAGAGTTCTGCAAGGAGATTCTACCTAGTAATGCTTTGGTTCCAAATTCTATTATGAGGCGCGCACCATCATTCGAGATTTATGTCTTGACTATAAAAAAATTGATGCTTGTAAGAATGACTGTGTATTGTATTGGGAAGAACATAAAGATGCACAATGTTGTCCAGTTTGTGGGTTATCTAGATGGAAGGTAGTTAATCGTAAACGTAAAATTCCTCATAAGATTTTGCGTTATTTTCCACTCAAAGAGAGATTGCAGAAGTTGTTTATGTCAAAAAATATTGCAAAGGACATGAGATGGCATTATCAGAAGCGAGTTGATGATGGGATATTGAGACATCTAGCAGATTCTATTGCTTGGAAATCATTTAATGAGCAACACAAGTCTTTTTCTGAAGATCCAAGGAACGTACGTCTTGGTTTAGCAAGTGATGGGTTCAACCCTTATGGGAACATGAGCACTTCGTATAGCATTTGGCCAGTCGTACTAGTTCCATATAACTTACCTCCTTGGTTATGCATGAAGCAACCTTACTTTATGATGTCACTTCTCATTCCTGGACGTACATCTCCTGGAAATGACTTTGATGTCTACTTACAACCTTTGATCAAAGAGTTACTTGAGCTTTGGGAGGTTGGGGTTCATACATATGATGCATATGCACAATAGAATTTTTAGTTACATGCTGCTATATTGTGGACCATTAATGATTTTCCAGCATATGGTAACTTGTCTGGATGGGTGACTAAAGGAAAACTAGCTTGTCCGTGTTGTCATAAAGACACCAGCTCTCTTTCAATCAGAAGCAAACTTTGTTATATGGGCCACTGTCGTTTCTTGCCAAGTAATCATCCTTGGAGACGTAATAAGCGATCATTCAATGGAGAAATTGAGGATCGGCTTGCACCTCAAATGTTGACAGGAGATGGAGTATTAGATCAATTATGCTTCTTTGAAGGCGTCATATTTAGTAAAAGTCAAAAAAGAAAGCGCATTGATTCTAGTAATGTCTACAATTGGAGAAAGAAGAGCATTTTCTTTCAACTTCCTTATTGAAAAACTCTTAAATTACGTCATAATCTTGACATTATGCAAATTGAATGTAACGTTTCAGATAATGTGCTTGGAACTATAATGAACATGGCAGGAAAGACAAAAGACACAATTAAGAGCCGTTATGATTTAGTGGACATGGGTATTAGAGAAACTCTTCATCCTCGTGTTCAAGGTAACAAGGTAATACTGCCTGCAGCTTGTTATGTCTTACCGCCAAGTGTGAAGATTAAATTTTGCAACTTTTTGGCAACAATAAGAGTTCCTGATGGTTTTTCGTCAAACATATCAAGATGTGTCAATATTGGTGAGAAGAAAATTCATGGCTTGAAGTGTCATGACCACCATATATTTTTTCAGCAAATACTTCCACTTGCTATCAGGGGGTTATTACCAAAAGAGGGGTGTGAGCCATTGACTGAGCTAAGTAACTTTTTTAAGAACTTGTGTTCAAAGTCATTACGACTTGTTGATCTAGAGCAACTTGAAGCACAGATCCCTATAACACTATGCAAGTTGGAAACAATATTTCTACCGGCCTTTTTTGATGTTATGATCCATTTGCCAATTTACTTGGCAACTGAAGCTAAAATTGCTGGACCTGTGCCTTATAGATGGATGTATCCAATTGAAAGGTAACTCTTGTTGATATTATATAATTTTCAATTTTTAATGGTTTGTTTTTCTTTGAATTATAAATAAAAATTAATTTATTTTATATAGGTATCTACGTACACTTAAGAAATATGTCCGCAATAAAGCTCGTCCGGAAGGATCAATCGCTGAAGGATATATTGGATGAGTGCTCTACATTTTGCGCAAGGTACCTTAATAGTGTGGAGACAAAACTTAATAAGGCACCAAGAAATGATGATGGTCGTATCTCAAATCATGGGCTATCAGTTTTTGTGAAATTCGGCCGTCCAAAAGGAGCTTATGTCTTGTACGAGTTAAGTTTTGAAGAACACGACCAAGCTCGTATGTATGTGCTACAAAATTGTGATGAAGTGTGGCCTTTTATTGAGTAAGTTATTGAACTACTTACAATATAATTTAGTTAACATTCCCAATGACTAAACAATTTGCTCATTTTTAGGGAGCACAAAACTGAAATTTCAATGAATAGCTCAAGAAATGTATTGGATAGGCATAACAAAGAGTTTCATATATGGTTCTACCATCGTGTAAGTATCTTATGTTATCAACTATATATAGCATCCTTCTCTGAATTGTATCCATCTATTAATTTACCGTCCTTTATGCTAATAGGTTTCAAAGCTACATGCAGATGGGCATGCAACAGATGAGCTCCTAAGTTTAGCAACAGGTCCTTTAAGAATGACTCATCGATATACCACATATATTGTTAACGGTTTTCGATTTCACACGAAAGATCGTGCCACAGAGAGAACAAGTCAGAATAGTGGAGTTCTGGTAAAAGGGGATGATTCTTCCCCAGAAAAAGAGTATTATGGCATCTTACAAGATATTTTTGAACTATCTTATGTAGGAGGCCGTAAAGTGTTTCTCTTTAGGTGTCATTGGTGGGATATGGGACGACTTGGAAGAGGATATAAGGTCGATAAATATGGCTACACAAGTGTCAATGTGCATGGGTCTTTAAACAGTAATGAGCCTTTTGTATTAGCCTCTCAAGCTGAACAAGTGTTTTACGTAGAAGACAATATTGCTAATGACTGGCTTGTTGTTGTTAAAACCACTCCTCGTGATCTTTACAATATGCCACCGCTACTTGAGAAGGATGGAAATTCATCTGATATTGATGATTCATCAGAAGAAGAAGATGCTTACGTACAACAAGAATTTTAGCAAAACATGTATCCTACTGAACCTGAAGACATCAATCCTAACCTTTCAAGAGATGATGTTGAACCTGAAAGTTTTAATGTCAATATAGATCAGTTGAATGCCTCTATAAGTGATGGATCCGGGGAGTTCATTGATGACAATTTAGATGATGACCTTGACAATGATGGGTTTGATAGTGATTTTGATGACGAGTAATTTTGTTATTTATTGTGATGTTTAGAGTTCCATTGTTTAGAGTTCCATTGTTATTAGCAGTTCAAAATGTTAAACAATAATTTTGACTAAAAAGTTGGTTTACCAATTGTCTATTTTATCAGCTTATTTTATTCCAACACTGACACCATATTCAGACATTCTCATCACACTTCTCCTAGGCTAATGCCTCTTCCTCTCAAAATCCTTCACTGGCCCAGGAGTTAACTCAAGGATAACATTAAGACACCCACATTTCTCTCATTCTAATTGGTACATTACTCACAATCTCTGATACCTACCAAAACTAACCAAACTAACTTAGGATACTAACATTATACTGATACATGCACAATCCTGATACTAACCTCTACTGCCTATGGCCTAACTCCGATGGCCAAAAACTCCTGCAGGGTTATACTGCTGCCAAGTGCCAAAAGAGCAAATGCATTGCTCTGTGGCAGCAGTGTCCTGCTGCCACTGCAGCTCACTGCTTGCCACATGGCACAGCCTAAAGTCCAAGCCAAGGCTGCCTACACTGCAGTCATGGCCAAGTGGCCTCACTCAACTGCTTCAACCTAATGAAAGCTCTAACCCCATTCACTCATGCACTAACACATGACACTCACATTCTAACCTCACTAATCAACTAAAACAACAACCCTCACTCTTTCTTCAAAACCCGACACTAACACAAGCAAATTTGGGCTCGAACAGGGAAATTCCTGCATCTCCTCTTACATTCATGATACTACAATAACTATTAATATTGAAAAAAAAGGATTATCCTAATCCAGCATGGCAAATTTTATCTGTATAAATGGGTAACTTCCTAATCATAGTTTGTCTTTCCAAACAATAGAACAAGCTACACTAATATGAAGGACCATCTGGTATTAATTTCTTTTGCTAAGTCCAAATTGAATTTCTATATAATATACCTCCATGGATTCTAAAAAAAATATAATACACAACAACTATATGTAATCATATAAGAGAATATTGAGAAACCAATTTCTCTTAATCATGCATATTCTATAACATTTTCATATTTTTTTTAGTTTTGATATAAATAAATTGAACTATCTACTAATTTCATACTTTGATGATAACTGTTCAGTTTCAGTTGTTTACGATGTTGAGTCCCGACTCTCGAGTCATAAGAACTCATATGTTCTAAAAAAACACAAAGATCAGGACAAACTATACCTGGGATATATTTAGTTCTGAAAGGCCTGGAGCACCAAAGCGGCAAAATAGTGTATTGTGTACCATTTGAATTTCATCTTCATGACCCAGCAAGTGATGGTATATACCTGTGAACAACGAAGGTAAAAATGTTCAGAATAATTCCATAACAACAATCTAACTTAAGATTTATTGAATTTAATAGATGATTACAAACAAAAGGAGTAGGCAACAGTTGACTGGCCAACTTAATATACTTCTAGATTGGTCCATCTAAGAAGGCATTACTCTAATAGGAATGGTCCGATACCGATTCCGATACCGATACTGCGAACCTTTCGATCCTGTTGTTGTGGGCTTTTGTCAGGTCTTTATAAGTGCTGCTCATGATTTTCAAAATATTATCCTCAATGATATCTGTAGCCTAAAAAGGAATTATTTGAGGAATATTTCATGATAACAGTATATGATTATTGCAAGACTCTATATTATGATACACTTCGCTTGAGCCAAAATTTGTGTGGCAGGTAATGGTGTATGTGCATTTCTGTGACATTACATTTGTAGTGCTTGTAAATGTCCATACGTATTACACACATCAAAAAGATGGACTATCAGTAACAATGTTGTCAAGCATGGAGTTTCTGGCTTCATTCCTATTTATGGTTTTGTGAAATAGTTCTGCTTCCATGTTTCTGGTCTTTCGAATATATATAATGTAAGTGTATGTGTTTTTTTCCCCTCTTCTGATCTAAAATGAAGGCTTTTTACCACCCTATATATAATGAAAGCGTCAGTTTTGCAAATGGATATCACCCATGCCCTGCCATTAATCAAATGGCTTTTTTTTTCTTCAAAATTTTGGGCCGGGCTACAGTTCATCCATGCCCTGTTGTAGCTCCCCTCTGGTTGCACATGCACGAGAAATGGTGTCTCTATCTGTATCGTTTCGTACGTGTATCCACATCATGTCAATACTTGTATCCATATTCAATTAACATAGATGACTATTTGCGTACCTATTTGTGTATCTGTAACCTGTCCTTCTCAGGAAAATAGTTTCTGGTTTCTAAGTCGATGAGATACTTGACTTCTATAGGGATAATAAGAAAATAACAGTCTAAGATTTGTTATAGGAAGCGCGGACCACTCCAAAAATGGTTTCTAAGTCGATGAAATAAGTCCCATTATTCTGGTTGCTTTCTTGTTTGGGTTTCTGTTATGTGTGGTAATGTTCATATGGGAACGTTTTACTGAAATCTGGATCAGTCACTTGTGGACAGCTTTCTATGGTGAAATGGTATCAGTCGTACATTACATTCCTACCTTGGTATCAGTTTATATAGGATCTTCTATCAGTCCAATGTGAAATGGTTATCAGTTTATATAGGATCTGTTATCTTGGTATCAGTTTATATAGGATCTGTTATCATTACATTTATATAGGATCTGTTATCATTACATTTATATAGTTTTCTGCTTCTGAACAAAGTTAAATGATGAGAGTTTTCTGCTTGAAGATTTTTTTATTACACTAAATTATTTTTTCAAAGTAGATAATGGTTTGTTATCGAGGTGGACGAGGTGGACGAGCTGGAATGGTTACACGAAGTGCGCGAAATGGAATCAGAGTTCATAGTTTTTTATTATGGATTTTAAATTTATTTTTTCTAAGCATATTATTACTTTTTTCAGTCGAATCCACATCTCCTTATCATAACGCAGAGCCTACAAATATATATTCACAACCACAACGAAGAAGAGACCCCGAGGCAAGTAATTATGAAAATAGAAGAGCTGAAGATCAATTAGTCCAAGATCCATTATTGCCAAATAGTGAACCTGAGCCAATACAAAGTCCTTATTCTAGTGCTGGTATTTAATAAATTACTTATGAACTTTATGTGTGTGTGTGTGTGTGTGTGTGTGTGTGTTTAATATGCTAATTAATTTAATGTATCGATCTTTACAGCATCCTGCAATAACATCCGAAGGGCTGTAAGAGAAAAATACAAATGTTTGAATTTAGAATTGAAAACCAAAGCTGGAAAATTAGAAATTGTTATGCCTGACGATATTCAAAGAGCCATTGGAAACAATTCAAGAGATGTAGTCAATTTTTCTGGGTATATAGTTAGAAATATGGCTCCTTTGTTTGTGGAAAAAGAGGAAAAATTGGTGGATGCCAAGTGGGAGGATATTGTAGGTGCTGTAGGAGAACAAATGTGGATCCAAGTAAAGGTAATATATTATATTCATATTGATCATTAATGTTTATAGAAATATGAACCATTTATTGAATTATTTTGTTTGTATATTTTTTTGCCTTATATTAGGAGAAGTTCACAGTTGCAGAATACAAGCAACACAGATTTCAAGCATTTGTTATAGATACTATGCGACGATTGTATAGAAATTGGAAGCATAGACTATATGAGACTTATAAGAAGTTTCAGACAGATGAAGAAAGGCTAGAAAATGCCCCTAAGGATGTCAAGCCCGAAGATTGGAAGTTTTTGATAGAGTACTTCGGTTCAGATAATTTTCAGGTATTTATTGACATATATAACTTTTTAAAAGGCATATTTTTATTCATTAATATTCCTGATACATCTTTAACACTATATAATTGTTGTTTTAAAATTGACTTGTAGGTTGATCTTTTGTATTGTCTTTTGCTTGTCTTCATACACTATTAATTGTTTGCAGAAAATTAGTCAAAAAAATACAGCAAATAGAGCTAAGCTTGTGACCAAACATACTTGCGGTACAAGATCTTTTGCTGAAGTAGAGGAGTCAATGGTAAATACATTTGTCCTCTTTGTCAAGTTTTTACGCATTTCATCTAGTTGTACTTTTACATGTCTTGATCTTCTGACAGAGAGATCCGATCTCTGGTGAAAAGCCGTCACCAGATGAGATTTGGCTTAAACAACATACTAAGAAAAATAAAGAAGGATAATTACAGTGGTCTGATCCGATATCAAAAGAAGTTCATGTATGTGTACTTATATATATTATCATGAGATTGTATAGGTGAATTTCTTTTATATATAAACTTTGAGTTAAACGTTCTGATCATGATTCATGTAGGAAAAACTTCATGATCTTGTCATTCAACAAGAAGAAGTTGATTCTGAATCTCAACTTACACATGATGAGATGTTGCTTCAAGTTCTTGGTCAGAAGTCTGGTTATTTTCGGGGTAAAGGAGCGGGAATTAGACCACCAACAAAAAGGACAAGATATCTAGATAACATGCAGGAAGAAGTACAAAAGGCTATCGAGTCGGCTAGAGAATCCATGATTGAAAGTGTGAAGGCTGATGTGATGAGGAATTTGTAAGAAGAAATGAGAGCAAATGTTAGTGATAAACTTAGAGCTGAAATTAGGAAAAGTGTGGAAGACGACATCAGGAATGATCTTACGATGAAAATTCAAGGTCAATTTAATGCCATGTTCCAAGCACGAATGGCTGTCTTTTTTGGCTCTTCATCACAGTCTGTAGATATTTCAGTTCCTTCAAATACAAGAGCTACAAACTCTGGTAAGTGTTCGAAAACAAGATAACTCATATTTCCATTTATCGTAGTAAATGTAAAGACACTTTACTTTTGGCTTTTGAAATAAACTGCAAACATTTGTGTCTTTTTCTCTATTCTTATTGCTTCTATTGTAGAAATTCTGGTTTCATTCCGTTCATATAAACTACCACAAGTTTGATCTTATGAAGTATATCAGCAACAATGAGGTAGAAATCTTTCGTTTCCCTTCTTTTTTTGTTTAGGGCTTCTACCTCATTGTTGTTGTTATGGAATTTACATTTACTTTTTCCACTAGTTTATGATCAAGTTTTATCTACATGGACATGAATGATCAAGTTTTATTGACAATTTTTTTTCTTGTATTCATATACCTTCACAAATTCTAAACAGTTTCTTTATTAATTTATGCAGGTCATTAAAGATTTATCATCACCAAGACAGGAGCTGCATATGCAATTGATCACCAGTTTATATTTATAGATTATTCTAGGTTTTATGAACCAGCTAGTTTGGATACTCTTTATTTTATAAGTACGACATATTATTTCTCTTCAAATTATATGTACTGAATTTTGAGAAGCAATATAATTACTTTTTGAGGATTGATATAATTACTTTTCATGTTTTTCTTGTCTATAAGAATTGTGTGATATTGTATTGTGTGTTCTTGTGTGATATTGTATTGTGTGTTCTTGTGTTTCAATGTATAATGACAATAACAAAAAATAAATACCCGTGACAATATTGATTTGCCACCAAACCTATAAAGTGTATACTACGGTGACAATATTTACCTTTACTAAACATATAAGTATACGGTGACAACAATAAAAGTGTTACTGCAAGTGTTTACAATGATGACATATACTTGTCACTGAACATATACGTTACGTTATTGTGACAACAATAGAAGTGTTACTAAAATTGTTTTGTGATATCAAACGTCGTCACGAAAATCTTTTTTACTTTTTTGTGCAAAAAAATATATTTTTTAATTACAATAAATGCTATTTGTGATAATATCATGTGTCACTTATAATATTTTTAGTGACGCATTTGTTGTCACGGAAAGTAAAGTATCACTGACAACATATTCTTGTCACAGAAGAGAACTTTCTGTGACAACGACTTTTAGTCGTCACTTATTCTTTTAGCTACGGAGGTATATGCTACGAAAGTGAGTCGTCACTGTACTCGTCACAGAAGATATTTTGTGACGAGTTTTATAACGTCTGTGACAACTTTACATGTCACAGAAACCATGTTTTCTTGTTGTGATTTAGATTCCTACCAAGATTGCAAAGCAGGTGATTGATGTAATCAAGACAGTTTTATTGTTATTATTATTTAATACAAGAATAATAGCAAGAAGGAAATAACGATAAAATCTGTTCTGCTTATCTGTTTAAAAGAAGAAACCATTTTGAAACCAGAGCTATAATATTAAATCCAAGATAAGGTCTAGCAAAATTATCGATTCATTATTTTAAGTAGAGATTCATAGTAAGAAGTTACACAAAGGTTTATAACACAGCTAAAGCTACTCCTACTCCTAAGTTAAATAATGAGAAACAAAACAAACAAAACAATTTTTTTTTGAAAGACTGAACAAAAGTAGAAAAAACTTGTTCAAGAGCATTTAAGGTACAATCTGATAATCATATGCGTCTATCCAAAATCATGGTGCTCCAAATCCTCGTCATACTAGTAAGCAAGGCTACGATAATCACAGAGTCCTTGACTAAGGTACATACCTCTAGGTTCATGGTATTTAAAATTTCTGCATTGCCGCATGGGACGGCAAAAACCTTAAATTTTCACACCCGAGAAATAGGACCAAAATCTGACTATTTGTCCTCACTATACCAGCTAACATGACTATCGAAGATTCTAGATCCCATAACTGAGGTGACCTAGCCCATATGAATTTTTTTTCTCAGAAGAAAAAAAAGTAAACATAACACAGGAACAACAGAACAAATTGATCAGTCAACAAGGAACAGATGGAATCGAATTTCAAGATAGTTATAAGAGACAATTGCGGGAATGGAATAGAGAAGAACAGAACTTGCAGCAAGATCTCTAATGGTCTGTGCATCCTCGACTGTCCTGACGATAGCTCGCCCTGCTGGTTTCTCCTCGTCTGCTGATGATGCTGCATGAACTGCTGCTGCTAGGAGAAATCGGGAATGACGGGAAAAAGTTTCTATACAGACAGAGGTGCACCTCCAATGTAGCAGAAACGCCAACCTGAGTCGGCACAACATGAGCTGCGGTCTCGAGGCCCTGATGAATAGGACGAGAGGTGGCCGGCCTCTCGATAATATTCCCCGGACCGGAGCGATGAGATCATGTCTCCATAACCATCATAAAGACAGATCAAAACAAGAAGCAATTACTGGAAATGAAGCAAAAATTCAAAAGAGGACAGTTTATATTCAAGGAAAGATAATAAACAGCAAATTTAGATAAAATAAATCTGATTAAGAGTTTTCCTAGTGTGATTGAGTACCCTCAAAAATATCCTAATCCTACTGTAGGCTGTAGTGATACTCTAGTTCGAATACCACTACATAAACTCGACCTGCATGGGCCACCACTAAAAACGTGTTACGATCCGCACCCACTGTGAGGGTACGAGAACGTAACAATGCCCAGCCTACGCCGCAGTGTCGACGGTAGAACGCTGTCGTAGGTCTCAATGCATCTAACAGTATAAGACTAAATAGTTTATACTCTCCGAATGGGGGTGACATAGCAAAATGTAAACTCAATCACAACTAAGGAAGAAGAAGTACAATATGATATAAAACTCAAATGAAATACAGAAGATCAGAAGAGTCTAAGTGTCTAAGATATCATCTCAGCAAACATCCAGAATACAAGTCCCAACTACTGAATATGAAAGAATATATACAATCCAGATCCCAAATGACAATAATAGTAAACCTAGACTAGGGAGCCTCAGTCTCTATAGCTAATGGATCCGGCTGGAAATTCGGATCAATGGTGTCATCTAGAGCTGTCCCGTAGTAGGTATCCACACAGGCCTCCTCCTCGTCCTCTGTAATATTTTCAACAGGTCCAGTCAGGACAGGAGCGAGCACAATACATTTCAACAGATCATAGCAGGTTAGAAAATATAATCATGTAGTAAAGTAAGATACCAGAACTGAAAGAAAGTACATGATGTAAACAGAGAGAGAACTGTAATAGAAATATCTACTATAAGTAGAGAACTAATAGTGGCTAGTGAGTCAGAGTACAATATAAACATGTGAATGACATAGGAGATTCTGGAAACTATACTATGGAGTGATTCTGGGAACTACACTACTTGGATATTATTCACTTGTCTACTTTTACTCCTCCGTACCCCCAATCAATACACAAGGATCCAGCCAGGTTATGTTATGATTCCATGTAATGGACCACAAGGGGTGATACATGGTAGCCTATAAATGGGTGATTCTGGGAATGCCTATTAAATGGGGGATTCAAGGAAGACTCTGTGATCATGAGAGTACATGTCACAAGTGATCAATGAACCATGAAGCATGGTGATACACCATGTAAGTGAAACACACAGAACATGTAGTATCCGATGCTCCTTGAGGGGATAACATCTCAAGAAGGGATCCATATAGTACTAATCCATGTGACCAACGTGACAGTATCAAGTAAGGTAATTTAAAGCAGGAAAATAATTCTAAACAGGATATAAAATGATCAGAGAATGTACTCGCCTGATGTCTGAATGTCCAAAGTAAATATACTGTCCGAGGAGAGGAGTCTGGCTCCTAATCAGAATAGCACAAGTCACAACAAGTCCAAAATGGCAATATGAAGTTCTACTATGCATTCTACATGATTCTAGGTCAATCTAGACCAAAGTCAACTCTTGGTCAACTTGGTCAACCCTGAAAGTCAAACCTAGGTCAACTATGGTCAAACTAGGTCTAACAAGTCTAAATTTGGTCAAACAAGTTATTCTAGGTCTAAACAAACTAAGTATATGCAAATCAAGTATCCAAGATAGCTACTAACTCATAGCCTAAGTCACTTGCTAAACCAAGCACAAAACTAAACCATAAGCTAACAAGGCACACAAACTTAGTCATATAATGTATATATATTATTCATATTCACATATTCATATACATAGATATATATAGGAAAGCTATATATATAGGCACGTACATATATATATAGTGAGAGAAAGAGAGGTAAAAGAGTAAGTGAGTATGTGTGTGTTTGGCATGTGTGTGAAAGGATATGTGTTAATGTTCTAAAATTTAGTGATAGGCAGGTGTATGTGACATGGGATACATGATGTCAAAGGGTGTATTAATGCATGTGTGTAAAAGGTTATAGGTTAACTCAGTTTATAGAAATGCATACATACATACTTACCTTGTATACATGCATACATACATATTATGTATATTACATTTACATGATACATACATGTATACTTGTATTATATTATACTTACATTCATGCATATTAGATACTTGTATTTATATTAACATATTGCAACATTCATTTCATTCATGCATCTATGCATTACCTACATGTTTTATACATATGCATACATTGTATATTCATATCATTTCATACATTAACATTGAGACATACAAACATGCACACATCATATATTTTATACCTTGCATTACCTTACATATCATGTTATATATTATCATTCATTCCTTTCATATATTACATTATCTTTAAGTTGAATACGTCATATATGGATACAATACATTATCTTGCATGCTTGCATTCATATATTACATTCTATATTACCTATATACATGTATTTCCTCCATTCATTCATGCTTGGATCATATACTCTACATTACCATACATGTTATCATTATATATTGCATTACAATATTTATACATTATGCATTCATATCTATCATTACATATATATCTTGTATTCATATCTAGCATTCATTATATACTTTCATGCATACATTGTATATCATTCTTTCATTCATGCATTACTTATATGCATTATATTAATTGTATTCTTACATGCTTGCATTCAACCATATATATACATTAATGTAAAAAGAATATATATTATATATATATCATTTCATTCATCAAACATATCATGCATAAATACTCTATATTCATTTAATATCCAAACTACATAGGCTCATAGGTTACACAAAATGCATATATCGTATAGTCACTCTTCTACTTAAAAACAATACTGTACCAATTGGACATTCACTAAATTCTAGGATTAAAGTATGTCATAGCCCTTTATGTTATCTTTCCGAAACTTTAAACGGATCGCATTTTCGTGTCCGGAAGCTCCCGAAATCGCAAAAATACCGAAACACGTTCGTCTTTCGTATAGCTGACACTCAAATAATTCTACAGAAATTTATAGAAAGAATTTGGCTTATTAAAATATATATTTGGAAAGCTAACTTCGATACGGTTCTTTTAAAAAAAAATAGGAGATAAATTGGAGTTCTAAGCTAAAAGTTATGATATTTCTAAGTTGCTTTGGTTAATAAAAATGTGGATGAATATTATGACGAATTTGAGTTGTTTTGGACAAAAGAACACATATATTGGATACGAACATAGGTATCCAATGAAACTCATTCTAACCATCCTAACTAAGATCAATCCACTCTCTAACCATTCTAAAACTGAATTTAAATATCTATTTAAACTATTATCATGTTAGTGTTTTTGCCTTTGGACTAGAAAAGATAGTCCCACATCGGCTACACCAAATGGTGAGTATCTCAATATAATGCATTGCTTGTGTTGAGGTGTGCACATGAGGTGTAGTGGGGCACAAGTTTGTGCTATATGGGAGTATTTTCCTAGAAGGAAAAAGGATTAACTCCAACAAGGATGCAAGTTGATTTTTGTTGTGCGGACTCGGACTCGGACGCGGACTCCAGGATTGTCTCGTGTATGCACGGAAGTGTTCGGGGGGTAGGCATGGACTGGCACACTTCTATGTTGATTGTAGGATGATCTAAAATATCAAACTCTATTTTTGAGTATTGGTATTTTAGTCCCACATCGGATAGGAGAAGAGGTGAAGTCTCAACTCCACTCTATAAATAGAGCCCCTTGACCTCCTTTGAAAGATGCACCAAGAAGAGAGTTGAGGGAGTCTGTTAAGTCCAGGAAGCCCATTCAAGTCTCAAATATTGACTTACGAGCGTTCCAGAAGTTCTTCGTGAACTTGCTGGTTCCTGGAAGCTGTTCGTGCTCGTGTGGGGCGAATAATGCTTTGAGCAACGGTGGTTCATTCATCCTAGCATCTCATTCTCGCCTGCCATCGCTGCTGTTGCCTTTTACAGTAACTTCTTTTTAGAAGCTCTACTGCCGATAGTTACTTACACAAAGTCTCTTTAAATTTTTTGTGTATTATGTAGAATCTTTTTAGATCCTCGTAATTCAGAATCCTCCAGGATCTCTGTTGCACATCTTCTTTAAGGTGCTGTATTTGAAACGTTGTTTGTACAATTGTTTCAGTTTCAGAATTTTCCATCAAAAATTGTGCCTCGGCACTAACAATCTCAAAGCTTTATTGAGAAGATAGATAATTCTCGTGCTTCGCTTATCGATACCGGCTTTAACAAGTTGGAGAAATTCGATGGCGAACACTTCCAGATATGGAGACGAAAGGTCACTTTAAATCTTCAACTCGTGAATGTTGATCACGTGCTGTCAGAAGAAGAACCGATCGTTCCAACCACTGTATCTGCTGCAGCTGTGGTCGCTGCTACGACCAAGCAAGCGAAGTGGAAGAGAGAAAATAGTATATGCAAACTACTGATACTCAATTCCATGGAAGACTCTCTGGCAGAGTCCTACTCCAAGAAGACATCTACCAAAGAGATATGGGACTCCTTGGGAAAGCTCTATGAAGATGACGAGAATCGGTCCAAGATCTTCATGGTAGAAAAATATCACAAGTGGACATTCGAAGACGAGAAGGCGATGCTGCCCCAAGTGAAGGAGTTTCTGAAGTTGCGTCAGAAACTAGAAGACGAGAACATGTCCCTCGTCGACAAGTTTGTCGTTGGAGGGATCGTCGCGAAACTTCCTACAGAATGGAGTAACTTCTATGCAAGGATGCATCGAAAGAAGATGGAAATTAGCTTGGAAGATTTCTTACAAGAGATCCATGTTGAGGACGAGATGCGCTCTCAACAGAAGATGGATACTCTGTCCAAACTACCGGCGAAGGCAAATCTGGTCCAAACCAGAGAGTACCAGGGGAAGCAGGCTGCTTCTCATCGTAAAAAGAAGGACTTTACGAATCTGAAAGTGAAGGGTCCTGCTTTCAAGTAGCAGAAGTCCAAGTCCCATGTGACTTGCTTCAATTGTGGCAAGAAGGGCCACTACAAATCCGAATGCAAGTCCAAGCCCAAAGAACAAGGTGAGCCTAGTAAGGTTTCTATGATTACTAATCTAGTTGCCATGATAGCACAGGTTGCAACTGTGGGGGCTGACTTAGACTGGTGGATAGACACTGGTACGACCTGCATTGTCTGTTCAGACAAAGACTGGTTCGTCTCTTATGAGCCAACTTCAGAGAAGGTCATAATGGCAAACCAGACACAAGCTGAAGTACTGGGGATCGGGGCGGTGGAGCTGAAACTCATATTGGGGAACACTCTGACGCTTCAAGGTGTGAAGCATGTTCCAGTAATTGCTAAGAACCTGATCTCTGGAAGTCTGCTCTGCAACACAGGCTTGAGGATGGACATCAATGCTGACCAGTTGGTGATGTCCAAGAAGGGTATATTCTTCGGAAAAGCTTTCCAAACTGAAGGAATGTACAAGATTCAGCTTGTTGTAACCCAACATGATAATATAAATGCAATCACTTTTTCTGATTATTCTCTTGAGTTATGGCATAATAGGCTAGGACATGTTCATTGTAAAAGGATTAACAGAATGTCTAGTCTATGACTTATCTCCAAGTGTGGGGGTAAGGTAGAGAAATGCGAAGTATGTGCTCAGACAAAGATCACAAGGAAATCCTTTCACAGGGTCCATCGAAGCACAGATCTTCTGGAGTTGGTTCACTCAGATATCTGTGACTTCAAATAATTCTCTACAAAGGCCGGGATGAAGTATTTCATTACTTTCATCGATGACTTCTCAAAGTATGCTTTCGTCTACTTGCTCAAGTCTAAAGACGAAGCATTTGAGAAGTTCAAGGAGTTCAGGGCCGAGGCTGAGCGGCAAACTGGACAACAACTCAAGAGGTTAAGGAGTGATCGAGGCGGGGAGTATCGGTCTCATGAATTCTTATCATTCTGCAAAGAACATGGAATCATCAATGTGACAACGGCTCCGTACTCTCCTCAATCCAACGGAGTAGCAGAAAGGAAAAATAGAACGTTGACAGAGATGATGAACTCCATGCTGTTGACTGCGGGTCTTCCAAAGTGTTCCTTGGGAGAAGCTGCACTAACGGCAATGTTCATTCTGAACAGAGTGCCATATGCAACTTTCGACATAACTCCTCATGAACTCTGGTTCAAAGTCAGACCTAACTTGAATGTCATTCGAGTGTGGGGGTGTCTGGCTTATGTGAAGCTCCCGGATCTGAAGATTCAGAAGCTGGGGACAAGGACTACGAAGGCGATCTTCTTGGGGTATGCCGAGAAGAGTGATGCTCGGAGATTCCTTGATATCGAGTTAAACCATATCATCGAATCTCGCGATGCTGAATACTTTGAAGACAAGTTTGCAAAACACAAGAATATTGTTCTCGCAGATCTTTTGGAGAATGATGAGGGTACAAAGCAGACAGAAGTCTTTAATGAACCAGTAGTCCAAGATGAAGCTGTCGTCAAGGAGACACCAGCTGAACCAGAACTCGCTGAGCCGTCAACTAAGCGAACGAGGAGGCCGAAAGACTTCGGAGATGACTTCGTCACCTATCATGTGGAAGCAGATCCGCTTACCTATGATGAGGCGATGAAGACCAGAGATGCTGTATTCTGGAAGGAGGCGATAGACAACGAGATTGACTCAATCACCTCCAACAACACATGGGTATTGGTTGACCTGCCAGAAGGAGCAAGACCCATCGGATGCAAATGGATCTTCAAGAAGAAGATGAAAGCAGATGGAACCATTGACAAGTTCAAGGCCAGGCTAGTGGCCAAGGGGTTTGCTCAGAAACAGGGGATCGACTACTTTGATACTTATGCTCCAGTAGCTCGGATGACAACCATCAGATTTTTAATTGCTCTAGTAGCAATACACAAGCTGGTGATACATCAGATGGATGTGAAAATAGCATTCCTTAATGGCGAGCTGACCGAAGAGATCTACAAGCAACAACCAGAAGGTTTTGTCGTCAGAGGTCTGGAAGACAAAGTCTGCAAGTTGATGAAGTCTCTGTATGGTTTGAAACAAGCTCCCAAAATGTGGCATGAGAAGTTTGACAAGGTGATAAGGTCAAATGGCTACAGGGTCAGTGAAACAGACAAGTGTGTCTTTACGAAGTTTGCTGACGGAAGAGGAGTAATCGTATGTCTTTACGTGGATGACTTGCTAATCCTAGGTACGGATTTAAGCTGCGTCATAGAGACAAAGAAATTCCTCTCGACCAAGTTCAGTATGAAGGACTTGGGGGATGCCGACGTAATCTTGGGGCTCAAGATCATCCGGACAGGCACTGGAATTGCGCTGTCACAATCTCATTATATTGAGAAGATGCTCACTCGCTACGGGTATCAAGATCTTCCTTTTATTGATACACCGTACCGGAGTGATCAGAAGCTGGAGCCAAATTCGAGGGAAAGCGTCAGGCAGTTGGAGTACGCTAGCGTCATCGGAAGCTTGATGTACGCTACTACTGCCACAAGGCCTGACATAGCTTTTGCAGTAAAATGCTGAGTCGGTTCACTAGCAATCCAGGCGTTGAGCACTGGAAAGCTATGAAGCGTGTTATGAGATATCTCAAGAAAACTCAGACATATGCACTTTTCTACAGCGGAGAACCGTCAGTAGTGGAAGGCTTCAGTGATGTTAGCTGGTGTTCAGATATGGAGAGCGAGTATTCCACAGGTGGATTCGTATTCGCCATGGACGGAGCTGCTATATCGTGGAAGTCGAAGAAGCAGACTATGTTATCTCGCTCCTCCATGGAATCTGAATTCTTTGCATTGGATGCTGCTACAGATGAAGCAGAGTGGCTTTGGGAGCTCATATATGATCTTCCGGTGGTTGGGGCTCAGATACCGGCAATACCGATATACTGTGACAACCAGGTACAGCAGCAGTGGCATCAAATGAACTCTTCAACGGGAAGAAGAGAACGGTACGGTTGAAGCACAGAGCAGTACACGATCTTATCAAGAGAGATGTTATTGCAGTGATTGATGTTCGGAGTCAGGAGAATGTCACGACCCGCATCCGGTTTTCGGATACGAGACGTGTCCAAGCCAGCCTACGCCACAGAGTCGGCGGTAGAACACTGTCAAGCCCGCAAGAAATAATGCTCAAAATACACAATATTGCTCATTCACATTTCTAGATTTATTACAACATTTACAATTTAAAGGAAAGTACAAAGTTTTACATTTAATAAAAATGGTACAACTGTTTTCTATTTCTAGGTAGTCTTCAGCATACCCCAGTCTTCCCCAGTGTTAAGAGTGATCGCGGCTAAACCTGAAAATGTTGGTTTCCAGTCAGGAATGGAACAAGTACATAAACCGACGGCAGTGCAAAACACAATAGAATCAACAAGACATGAAAATAGCATATGAGAAATGAAAGCTAGTAAGAAACTGATGTCATAGCACGATAGAGAAATAAACAAGGAAAAACTAATAAAAGACATCTATCTAAGTGGTGTGAAATATCCTTTCGACATGTGAACGGCTAGGGGGTAAAATCCGGCTCACTGCACGTGTCGTGTGCAGCTGCTATCGTTCAAGAATAGACTCATGGGATAATTCTGGGTAGTTCACATGTTTACTAAGATATTTCCCCTCCCGACTACTCCGTGTGACGAGCGTGTCAACAAGCAGCAAGATATATGTATAGACATGAAATGAAAAAACTACTATGAATCGAAAAGCAATCAGAAAGTGCACTTGCCTGAGGTCCATAGCTGGAGAAACCAATAATAAATACCACTCACGAGCCACAATCAATCAACACATGCAGAAGTCTCCGGATGCTGAAATAAATAGTACCAATATTCTCAGAATAGTCAAATT
Source organism: Iris pallida (assembly GCA_029216955.1). NCBI lineage: Eukaryota > Viridiplantae > Streptophyta > Magnoliopsida > Asparagales > Iridaceae > Iris > Iris pallida. The sequence continues at coordinate 2,655,755 of JANAVB010037414.1, read as the reverse complement.
AGCTAGAATTGCTTGTCCTTAAGTCCAATTCTGGACACAGGGGCAAAACGGTAATTTCGGACAAAAACGATGTCCGCCGTTGGACCCGCTTTACACCGAAAAGCGTGCCAGAGTCAAAGGTCTCTAAAGTCGTCAAACTACATGTCTACGGATCCAGTTTTCCGATACGAACCCAACCGTATGTCCAAAGTTGGATTCCGGCGGGCCATGCACAAAATCGCTCGTTGAGTCGGACCGTGGGGCCCGCAAAACGACGTCGATTTCCACTGTCTCAGAATTGGACCAAACTTGGCATGCAAGACCAGAAAAACGATACGGTCCTGTTGGCGCAAGTTTCGTCTCGATCTGACGAGCGTGGACAAAGTTATGACTGAATTTGTATTGGGCGGATACGGGACGATTTCGACGGATACGCGTCGAATTCGTCGCGCACACTCGACCAATTTGAATTCCGTCAAAGCCCACACGACCACGAAGCCGTTACGCAGCTTTCGATCCTTTCGGTGCACGACCACGTCGTCCGGATTGGCGTGACGCACGTCGTGTGGAACAATTTTCAAGTTTTGAAAACAGATTTTTGGGAAACTTTGGGATTCGATTTCTCGACGCTCAGTCGATGAATTCAAATTCCGCAAAAAGGGTTGTGAAGCCCTACATGTTGTCTAAAAGTCTCTTCAAATAGTTTCCTAAAATTCCTAACTGGTTGATCAGAATCTACCTCGAATCATGAGGGTTTCGACTAGAAAACTGTTCTGATTTTCGAATGGTTTTTCGTCATGTTCGCATCTGTTTTCTGGGCAACCTAGCACTGAATAATACAATCTACCTAAAGGGAAATCAAGAGGGATATTTCGTCTATCCGTAGGAACTTACGAAAACAGAAACGATCGAGTATTGGGGGAGAAACCTTACCGCGAAGTTGGGGAGAAAGTTGGTTGTTACTGCTGTCGTTTCTCAGCTTCTTCTCGCGCACGCGCATGGCGCGCGCGCACGGCCACTCTGCCGACGGCCAGCCGCGGCCCAGGCGGCGCGTGCCGCACGGAGCTGCGTGGGTAGGGGTTAGGGTTTCGTTCATTTACTCCTCTTGAGTCTCTCTTTATCGATTATATACTCTGTTATTCTCGGAGGGGGTCGGGTTGCTAAGAGCTGTTTTCGTTACAGCTGAGTTCGGAGGAAGTTTGGGCCGGGCTCTGTCGGGCTTATGGCTGCTCCTGCTTGTGGGGGGAGAAGGCATGTGGGCCCGTGGGGATTCAATGTTGGGTTAGGGTTGACTCAAGTCAATCAGATGAATTCACCATTTGAATATTTGTTCAATAGCTGAAAGGTGGGTTGGAATTCAAGGGAATTTGTGGGCTCGGGTTGGGGTGTTTGTTTACCAAAGCTGTTGGGCTTGAGAAATCAAAGGGGTTTGGTTTCCTCTCATGATTTCTTTTTCTTTTTATTACCATTTCTATTTATTAGTATAATTCATATACTTGTATATATATAATCATATATATGTATATTACCTATAGATACCTTTATCCATACACACACTTATATATATTTTTATTTAATTACGTATACCCATATATATACATTTATATAATATATATATATATATACACATTTAATTCTACTTTTATATCCTTATAACAATTAATCTATATACATATGGACATATTCCATAACCAAAATATTAACAATAATAATGATAACAACCAGATACCATAACCAATAATAGTACTAATGTTATATAATAATCACCTCAATAACTTAATAATAAATATTAATAACCAAAATGTAAAAGATCTATAATGGTGTATATACTCTTTATGTACAGTCTAAAAATCACCATTTAAATAAAATAATAACTAAAATAAAATATTTCAAAATTTCGGGAAGGGGAGCTACAAATCTACCCACCTTAACATAATTTCGTCCTCGAAATTCTAACTCATAACTATGCCTAAAATTCAAAAATAAAAAAAATCCACTATTACCACAATCTTCTCAATTTAATTCCTCAACATAGTTGTATTCTCCTTCTAACCATTTTGTAACTACAATCCTTGAGAGTTTCTACCCACCTTTGGTCACACTGCTACTCAAGATTTAAGATTTTAAAATCTTTCAACGGGTTGCTAACAACCCTACCAACAATGATCTAGGCAGGTGGTATCTATATTCATCTCCTATTTATCAAGCAACCCGAAATTTAACAAACAACCAATTTACACAAGTAGCTAAGAAATATTGGAGAATTCTAATAAGTATGACTAGTCGTCACTCTACAATAGGAAGGACATGAAGATAAGAAAAATAATCGAGAGCGAATATGAAGCTCCCAGAGCGGTAGAAGGTATCCCATGGTACAGCTACAGAAAGAATGCTTATGAATCATTGACTGACTTGCGAGATGGGTTACTCTAGTCCACTCACTTGCTAACCCGAAGGGCCCTTCGTTTCTAAAAAATACAGAAATCTCGTTCTCGAAATTCTAGTTCAAACAAGGTCCCATAATGGAACAGAATTTGAGAAATCAAGATCGTGGTCTTAATGGATTCTCTATTTGGACATTAGTCGTTGGTTGGATGAACATTGGATTTCGATCTATAAGGATTGGACTAGATCCCAATGATGAAACTCTTCCTACTAGATTAGGGTATTCTAGATTACGTTTCTATCCAAAGGTTGAGCTAGTTGCCGGTCCAGTTGGTTAGCTAGGTTCGTAAAGCTCAAGGTGTGCCTTCAGTGACTTTGTGTTTAAGTAGCACAAGAGACCTCAATTGGGTGGCACACTAGTGGCATGTGTATAGTGGACCCCGAGTAGATCACAACCATATATTGGATCGAAGGAATTGAGTCAAGGTTGAGGCTCTAATGGGAGTCGGAAAGCATACCGGTACTATGGTAAGGGTTGTAGCTAGTCCTTTTTAACCTAAAAATCGTAGTGGAAAAATAGAGTACAAGGGGACGGGTTTGAGTGGGATATGATATACCTAGATGAAGGTGGACTCGTCTAGGTCTTACATGTGAAATTGGTTGGAAGATAACAGCTGGTCTCATGCTCCGAATATTAATGGCACGGCCGGGGACACAAAAATGATCTAAGTGAAAAGTGGGAGTCCAAGGGCACTAATAATCATTCTAATGGAAATTATTCTAATCACTCGGTAGTCTTGGTATATCCTAAAAATTTTAGAAGGCTTGCGGTCTACCCACCTTAGAGGCTAGGATATGGTGGCAAGGTTCCTGTCACAGGGCTGGCCGATGGTAGCTACACTCGCATACAACTATCATAGCCATGGGGAATACTCTGTATCTATCTATCAATTTCGAGATTTCGTCCTTCCAATCAGTGGAAGACAAAACGATAAAGAGTTCAAGGGTGATGTCACGGAATACAATTACGTGATTCAAAGGAGAATGTATAATTCAAGGGGAATTGTCAAAGTAGTCGTGGATGAGATCCTGGAGACATCTCAGTCCACGTAGGGTAATTTAGATAAAAAGCGAACCAATTGCATCATGGTTGATCAGACCGTAATACAATGATTCTGATTAGACAATATGTTAGCAAGACATATGTCTTGGATCAAGCTCGATAAAAGAGTAAGCTTGCAAAAGCTAGGCTGTAATAGCAGTGTTGGTCAAGATAGTCAAAATATAAGTAGGCAAGATTTTTGGAAGAAGGAAAATAAAAAGTTCGGGTTTTGAGAAAATTCAAATCCTTACCTGGTGTTCTTGTCTATACAGTCATCCGACTATCCTCTATCCATAAGGCCTTGGTCAACTACAATATAGTTTTAGCAACGTTTTATAACTTGTGATCCTCAAAATGGTTTCATTTCTATAGGATGTGCCTCGCCAGTGCGCTGCTGGCTGGCCATTGCAGTCGTAAAATCTATTCCAACTATTTTCCTAAGACTTCAAGGATATCTAAGGATCCAATCTAATTTAACTATGATAGATAGTGTAACATCTGCCTATAAGTCTCATTCCTTAAGGTAAAAGGCTGGTCGAAGAGAAATATCTGAAGACAAATAAAATAAGGCCTAATCTTGTTTTCATAAATATTTCAAATGGTTGAGGGGAAAAACTTTGAACCAATCCTACATCGAGATTTGTAGATGAAAAGCAGAATCAAAATTATAAACCAGTTACTTACAGCAAAATAGAGTTTAACACAGGCAATTCTAACTGATTATAAAAATTATATCTACAAGGAGCAAAAGAAAACTGAACAAGTTATCGAGATTATAGCCTTAATTCTAGGGAAAGCCTAACTAGCCAAGTGAGTAGTATACCCACGTTGGATCATGTCGTCATATCAAGGGTAATTGTGTACCTATAGAATCTAGCAAGTTATCTAAATTGAATAATTCTAAATTGTATGGCCTATCTAACAACCTTAACTACCCAACGGTCAATTTAAACAAGGGACTCCTAGTCCTAGTCATTCTCCTAAATCATTTTAATCCTAGTTTGTGAATGAGCAATTCTTGGTCGCAGGCTCGCAACAGTACGACTAACGTACCATCACGAGTTCGTAATATTCTGCGAAAACTGACCTGCATGGGCCACCACAAAAACTTGTCACGACCCGCACCCAGTTTTCGGATACGAGACGTGTCCAAGCCAGCCTACGCCACAGAGTCGGCGGTAGAACGCTGTCAAGCCCGCAAGAAATAATGCTCAAAATACACAATATTGCTCATTCACATTTCTAGATTTATTACAACATTTACAATTTAAAGGAAAGTACAAAGTTTTACATTTAATAAAAATGGTACAACTGTTTTCTATTTCTAGGTAGTCTTCAGCATACCCCAGTCTTCCCCAGTGTTAAGAGTGATCGCGGCTAAACCTGAAAATGTTGGTTTCCAGTCAGGAATGGAACAAGTACACAAACCGACGGCAGTGCAAAACACAATAGAATCAACAAGACATGAAAATAGCATATGAGAAATGAAAGCTAGTAAGAAACTGATGTCATAGCACGATAGAGAAATAAACAAGGAAAAACTAATAAAAGACATCTATCTAAGTGGTGTGAAATATCCTTTCGACATGTGAACGGATAGGGGGTAAAATCCGGCTCACTGCACGTGTCGTGTGCAGCTGCTATCGTTCAAGAATAGACTCATAGAATAATTCTGGGTAGTTCACATGTTTACTAAGATATTTCCCCTCCCGACTACTCCGTGTGACGAGCGTGTCAACAAGCAGCAAGATATATGTATAGACATGAAATGAGAAAACTACTATGAATCGAAAAGCAATCAGAAAGTGCACTTGCCTGAGGTCCATAGCTGGAGAAACCAATAATAAATACCACTCACGAGCCACAATCAATCAACACATGCAGAAGTCTCCGGATGCTGAAATAAATAGTACCAATATTCTCAGAATAGTCAAATTAGCTAGGATTGCCTGTCCTTAAATCCAATTCTGGATACAGGGGCAAAACGGTAATTTCGGACAAAAACGATGTCCGCCGTTGGACCCGCTTTGCACCGAAAAGCGTGCCAGAGTCAAAGGTCTCTAAAGTCGTCAAACTACATGTCTACGGATCCAGTTTTCCGATACGAACCCAACCGTATGTCCAAAGTTGGATTCCGGCAGGCCATGCACAAAATCGCTCGTTGAGTCGGACCGTGGGGCCCGCAAAACGACGTCGATTTCCACTGTCTCAGAATTGGACCAAACTTGGCATGCAAGACCAGAAAAACGATACGGTCCTGTTGGCGCAAGTTTCGTCTCGATCTGACGAGCGTGCACAAAGTTATGACTGAATTTGCATTGGGCGGATACGGGACGATTTTGACGGATACGCGTCGAATTCGTCGCGCACACTCGACCAATTTGAATTCCGTCAAAGCCCACACGACCACGAAGCCGTTACGCAGCTTTCGATCCTTTCGGTGCACGACCACGTCGTCCGGATTGGCGTGACGCACGTCGTGTGGAACAATTTTCAAGTTTTGAAAACAGATTTTTGGGAAACTTTGGGATTCGATTTCTCGACGCTCAGTCGATAAATTCAAATTCCGCAAAAAGGGTTGTGAAGCCCTACATGTTGTCTAAAAGTCTCTTCAAATAGTTTCCTAAAATTCCTCACTGGTTGATCAGAATCTACCTCGAATCATGAGGGTTTCGACTAGAAAACTGTTCTGATTTTCGAATGGTTTTTCGTCATGTTCGCATCTGTTTTCTGGGCAACCTAGCACTGAATAATACAATCTACCTAAAGGGAAATCAAGAGGGATATTTCGTCTATCCGTAGGAACTTACGAAAACAGAAACGATCGAGTATTGGGGGAGAAACCTTACCGCGAAGTTGGGGAGAAAGTTGGTTGTTACTGCTGTCGTTTCTCAGCTTCTTCTCGCGCACGCGCATGGCGCACGCGCATGGCGCACGCGCATGGCGCGCGCGCACGGCCACTCTGCCGACGGCCAGCCGCGGCCCAGGTGGCGCACGCCGCGCGGGGCTGCGTGGGTAGGGGTTAGGGTTTCGTTCATTTACTCCTCTCGAGTCTCTCTCTATCGATTATATACTCTGTTATTCTCGGAGGGGGTCGGGTTGCTAAGAGCTGTTTTCGTTACAGCTGAGTTCGGGGGAAGTTTGGGCCGGGCTCTGTCGGGCTTATGGCTGCTCCTGCTTGTGGGGGGAGAAGGCATGTGGGCCCGTGGGGATTCAATGTTGGGTTAGGGTTGACTCAAGTCAATCAGATGAATTCACCATTTGAATATTTGTTCAATAGCTGAAAGGTGGGTTGGAATTCAAGGGAATTTGTGGGCTCGGGTTGGGGTGTTTGTTTACCAAAGCTGCTGGGCTTGAGAAATCGAAGGGGTTTGGTTTCCTCTCATGATTTCTTTTTCTTTTTATTACCATTTCTATTTATTAGTATAATTCATATACTTGTATATATATAATCATATATATGTATATTACCTATAGATACCTTTATCCATACACACACTTATATATATTTTTATTTAATTACGTATACCCATATATATACATTTATATAATATATATATATATATATATATATACACATTTAATTCTACTTTTATATCCTTATAACAATTAATCTATATACATATGGACATATTCCATAACCAAAATATTAACAATAATAATGATAACAACCAGATACCATAACCAATAATAGTACTAATGTTATATAATAATCACCTCAATAACTTAATAATAAATATTAATAACCAAAATGTAAAAGATCTATAATGGTGTATATACTCTTTATGTACAGTCTAAAATCACCATTTAAATAAAATAATAACTAAAATAAAATATTTCAAAATTCCGGGAAGGGGAGCTACAGAGAACCTGACGGATCCGTTCACCAAGGGCCTCAAGAGCCAGCTGGTCGATGACACAGCTTGTAAAATGGGCTTGAAGGCATTCTGATATTGTGTTATTACATTCCTACCATAAAGTTTTATGCTATTAGTTCAAAGAGAAATCTACTAGGCATCTAGCTTTTGGTTCAAGGGAGGACTATTAACCAGAAGAATATCAGGAACGGTGGGTACTTGTCCTATGTGACATGGAGAGGTTACGGACCTACAACCACTGTTGTCTACTATTGTTTTCTGCGGAAAACGGATCCTGTGGGAAGGTTGGCTTAAATGCCTTAATGAGTTCTCAGGCAGAGTGAATGCCTGGAGTGCTATACAGGAAGCATGGTAGAGCAGCACTACAAGGAGTGTAACTCCATGCTACAGTGGGGTGACTCCACCATGAGGTTCCCAGGTAGGGGTAATGCCTCGGCTTTGCAAGCCAAGTCACAGCGGAAGTAGCACCGTAAATAGGCAGGTAGCCTAATGCTGTATGATAATCGTAATAAAGAGAGGTAGACAGCACTACAAAGAGGACGATGTCCTCATGTTACAGTGGCATGACACCACGAAGAGGTACCAGGTAGGGTAAAGCCTCGGCTTTGCGAGCCATGTCATAGCGGCGTAACACCGTACGAAAGCGCAAGTCTTCATGCTGGGTAGTTTGGCACTACAAAGAGGCCTGTGACCTTATGTTACAGTAGTATGACACTACGATGAGGTACCCAGGTGGGGTAAAGCCTCGGCTTTAAGCCATGTCATAGCGGCGCAGCACCGCAAAGAAGCGCAATGCTTCATGCCATGACTCTTTATAAAGAACTCACCTATAGTGTATGGACAGAGATATCAGGCCGTCTCTTGAGGGTAAACTTGTAGACGTCCAAAAATTATACACTGAAACCAGGCTGGCACAAGGCCTTCAATGTGCAGCCAGAAGCACAGTTGATGTCATTATGTGAGTAGGAAGAATTGCAGTTATGGTGCAGAATTCAAAGCTTAGTCCATTTTTGTATCATGCTATTATTTAACCTATGCGGGAAGATTCAAGTCGTAGCGACATCTCTCCTAATGCATGATGGGCAGTCACTGTGGGGAACGCTCAACCCATATATTGAGATATGTGGGGGATTGTTGGTGTTTTTGCCTTTGGACAAGAAAAAATAGTCCCACATCGGCTACACCAAATGGTGAGTCTCTCAATATAATGCATTGCTTGTGTTGAGGTATGCATATGAGGTGTAGTAGGGCACAAGTTTGTGCCATGTGGGAGTATTTTCCTAGAAGGAAAAAGGATTAACTCCAACAAGGATGCAAGTTGATTTTTGTTGTGCGGACTCGAACTCGGACGCGGACTCCAGGATTGTCTCGTGCATGCACGGAAGTGTTTGGGGGATAGGCGTGGACTGGCACACTTCTATGCTGATTGTGGGATGATCTAAAATATCAAACTCTATTTTTGAGTATTGGTATTTTAGTCCCACATCGGATAGGAGAAGAGGTGAAGTCTCAACTCCACTCTATAAATAGAGCCCCTTGACCTCCTTTGAAAGATGCACCAAGAAGAGAGTTGAGGGAGTTAGTTAAGTCCAGGAAGCCCGTTCAAGTCTCAAATATTGACTTACGAGCGTTCCAGAAGTTCTTCGTGAACTTGCTGGTTCCTGGAAGCTGTTCGTGCTCGTGTGGGGCGAATAAAGCTTTGAGGAACGGTGGTTCATTCACCCCAGCATCTTATTCTTGCCTGCCATCGCTGTTGTTGCCTTTTACAGTAACTTTTTTTTAGAAGCTCTACTGCCGATAGTTGCTTGTACAAAGTATCTTTAGATTTTTTTTGTATTACGCAGAATCTTTTTAGATCCTCGTAATTCAGAATCCTCCAGGATCTCTGTTGCACATCTTCTTTAAGGTGTTGCATTTGAAACGTTGTCTGTACAATTATTTCAGTTTCAGAATTTTCCATCGAAAATTGTGCCTCGGCATTAACATATCATACATACATACACATGGGTGTCCTAATTTGGGATCTATCAAGTAGGACACAAGACACATATCTAAAATCCTCAAGAGAGCTACAAATGGCCTTATATTTGAATCTAAATGGGACACATGCATGAGGATGGATCCTACGGATTCAAAACTAATTTATATGCAAAGGAAATCGATTTAGAGGATGGATTTTACCTATTGGAAGTGGAATCCCAATTAAATCCTTTATGACACGGCTCTGATACGAAGATCCCTCAAAGTGGACACTCCTTCTTGCACTCCTCTTCCAATCCTTGGTAGCACCCTTCCCTTAGAGAATGGAAATGATTGAGGGAAGGTTTGGTGAAGGAATGATTTGATTTGGAGATCAAATCAATGGGAAGGCTCTCTAAAATTGGGGAAGAACAAAAAAAAATAAAGAGGCAAGATTGTAATGAATAAAATGAATCATTCTCCCCTAAAGGTGGCTGCCATATAGAGTCCATTAGGGCTAATGGAAAATGTCCTAATTGCCCCTCTCTAGTCTCATATGGTTAAGTCTAGACTAGGTTCAAGTTTGGGGTCAAAATGATCTAGTTTTGAGTCTCTAACTTAACCATTCTAACATGATAAAAATTAGTTTAATTAACTAACTTAAATGTTGGATTTTGTGGGCCATGCTTAACTTAATATTGGGTCCTATCTAGAGTTTAAGCTACCCGGGTCACAATACAAGTCGGAAAGAGACGAAACTCAAACCCGACTAAACAAATCCAATAAAAACAATATTAAAAATATAAAATTTTCCCAAAATATTAAAATATAAAAAATGACCAAAATCATAATACATCAATTTAAATATTATTAAAATAATCTAAAATTCACCAATTAATCAAAATTCTAAATAATTCAAAAGTCACAAAATGACCAAAATACTCTTAGCCTAAAAAGTTGTAAATAGTCATTCTAATCACATGGTTAGGTCCCCATGGTCATGGTTAGTCTCTAGGCTCAATAGTTCTAGGGTTCACTAGCTAACACATCAAAATTATAATTCACCAATTTTAAATAGTATTAAATTAATTAAAATTCCTATAAATCATAAATCCTATTATTAAATAATAAACTTTTACAAAAGTTCAAAATTACCCTCATTTTAGAAAAGTGGGAGTTACATTGTTCTATATGAACAATTTGTTGCTTACCTCCCCCTAACGGCAGGAAGACTCTCTCATCAAATTGACAATCTTCAAATATTGCAGTAAAGACATCACCAGCCATTAGTTCCAAATACCTTATTATGGAGGAAGATTCAAAACCAATGTATATTCCCAAACGTCGTTGCGGACCCATTTTAGTTCATTTGGGAGGTGGAATTGGGACATAATGTACATCCAAACTTTCTCAAATGTGAAATGTTGGGTTGTCTACCACTAACAAGTTGTATGGGTGAAAAAATGGTAGGCAGTCGGTCTAATTCTAACTAGAGATGCAGCATGTAAAATAGCATGTCCCCAAGCCTCAATTGGCATATTAGATTGCATTAGTAGAGGTCTAGCTATAAGTTGGAGGTGTTTATTAAATGACTCAGCTAACCCATTTTGTGTGTGCACATGGGTAACATTATGCTCTACCTTGATCCCTAATGATGTAAAATAATCATAAAAAACTTGTGAGGTAAATTCTGCGACATTATCAAGTCTAATTGACTTAATCGAGTTATCAGGAAATTGATATCTAAGTTTAATAATTTGAGCCAAAAGACGAGAAAATACAAGATTTCTAGTAGACAATAAACAAACATATGACCACCTAGTAGATTCATCTATGAGTACCATAAAATATCTAAAAGGACCACTAGCAGGATGAATAGGACCACATATGCCTCCTTGTATTCTTTGTAAGAAAGTAGGAGACTCATTCTTACCTTTTAGGAAAGATGGTATAGTTATAAAATTTTCTTATGAACATGGAACACATAGGTGATTCTTTTGTAAACCAAGATCGTGATTTTTCAATAAGTGTCCGCAAGATTTATCAATGATCCTCTTGAACATAGTTTGCCCAGGGTGACCTAAACGGTCATGCCAAATGGTACATATGATATGATCATTGACTTTATATTTTGCCACATTCATATGTGATTCAATTATACCAATGGTGGTGTAATACAAATCCACCGAGAGATAAGAGAATTCTTATAATGCGAGCTTTTTGCTCCTAACATTAGATGTGATACATAGTGTCTCTTTGTTGTTATCATTTTGAGTTTTAATATGGTATCCATTTTTGCGTATATCCTTGAAACTTAGCAAAAAAAATTTGGAATTGCTTGAATATAATGCATTTTGCAAATGGATTTGAGTGCCATTAGGTAACATAATGTGTGTTCTTCTAAAACCCTTAATTATATGGGCTGGTCCAGCTATTGTTGATACTTTATGCATGACAAATACTAAATTTGAGAAAGACTTTTGATTCTTCAAAATCGTATGTGTTGTAGCACTATCTACCAAACACATATCCAAGTTATTTTTCTCCCTTCGTAAATCCATACCTTCAATATGAAACAAAAGAAAATTTATGAACATATACTCAACAAACACAAATATAATAAAAGTAATTAAGCATAGCAAACGATAACATCATATTATAGAGATGCAACTTTCAAATACATAACAAAGTAATGAGATATTCTTCAATAAACTCTCATGGCCTAGATATTCCATGATGGTAACTAAAAACAAAAATATGACTTCAAATGTAAAAAATTCATAATAGTTAAAAAAAACATATGTCGATCGAGTGCTCATTCAATGGAAGGTGGATTCGCCAGCATTTTCTCAAACTGTTCATTGGTAATCTGATTCCCATTTTGATCCTCAAAAAAATCGGAACAATTCAACTGAGTGACATCAACTGGCTGGTCATTATCCCAATATGCTGTCATATTTGCTTCCATTTTCTTTGATCCTTTGAATTTGTCAACCTCTTGTTGATTAGTTCGACATTGCTTAAATCAATGTCCATTTTTACCACATTTATGACAAACAGTACTACCCTTATTTGGTTTGTATTGAGGATTTGAATTCCCTTTGTTAGAGGGTGCTGTGTACTTGTTCTATTTATTCTTTTGTGAACCACTATTTTCGCCTTTGTTATAAGGCTGATAACCATGACCATACCTCCCATAACTTTTTTCTCTTCCACGTCCTCTTCTACGTCCTCTACCACGACCTCAGGTAACCCCAAATTTTGTATTTGCTTCAGGAATTGCCATTGACACAGTTGGTCTAGAGTTGTGGTTTTATTTGAGAACGTTGTTATTTGCCTCTGCTACAAGGAGACAAGTCACCAGTTCAGAATATTTTGTGAAATGTCTTTCACGATATTGTTCCTGCAAAAGCACATTACTTACATGTAAAGTGAAGAGAGTTTTCTCAAGCATTATAGACACCAAATAATTATGGTAGTTTATACATATTTACAACAAAAACGTAAAAAAGTGACAAAAAATAGAAAAAAATGATAAAAAATAAAAAAAATAACAAAAACGATAAAAACGACAAAAAAGACTAAAAATGACAAAAAACGACAAAAAATAACAAAAAATCGATAAAACGACAAAAATGACCAAAAACGACAAAAAGCGACAAAAAATGATAAAAAATAACAAATAAACAAAAAAAAAAATCAAAAATAATAAAAAAATAGAAAAAAGTTTAAACAAATTTTTTTTTGTCCAGACAATAAAAAAATACCCACCTTTTTTTAAGGGATAGAATTTTTATGTTTTATGGATAAACTATTTATTTGAATATTTCTAATTTTCGAGAACAATTTTTTTATAGTTCAAACAAATATGATAATATATTACCATTCTAAATTTTCTCGAAAATAAAAAAAATAATCGAGTACCAAACGTCCCGTTAGTATCACAATTGCTGAGGACAGAGATGGACCTACAATGGAACCGGGCCATATGTTAGGTTCTTGGCCCAACATCATTAAATTTATCGTTCCATCCCACCAAAATTATTATTTTATGTGCAGATGTGAGCTTTGGTGCGGGTCAAACTTTAGTAAATGTCTTTTTTTAACAATGGACTCAACCCTAAATTAAAAAAAATATATATAGCCCATATCTTGGAGGTGACATTGCTGGTCCACGGCAATGTGACAGTCAACCAATGAGTGTCCTCCTGCTAGTTTGAGTCCACCCTGAACCAAAAAGTCAATAGCAGGCCGCCATATGGCCAGCACGATTAAGACGGGTAGCCGTGCTCAAATAAAAACTTGATCCGGACGAAAGCTCCAACAAGCCTGACACTTGAGGAATGTGTGTTTAACATGTCCATCAGGTCTATCACACCAGCTGTGAGTGTTATGTATTTACTTTATTGTCATGATTTGGACATAGACGGTTCCAATTGTTTCTAAGACCATCTCCAATGGGGGTTTCTATCTTCCCTATTTTTATGGAAGAAATTCATTTTAGAAAAAATTTCTTCCAATGGTGATTTCTATCATCATTTGATGGAAACTTTCTAGGAGGGTTTCTACATGTAGAAACTCTTATAGAAATTCTCCTATCTCTCATGACAATTATTATTGGGCCCCACACTATTAAATTGGTGCTTTTACTATGTGACACATAGGATAGAAATGGAGAACCATTGGAGAGTATTTTTGTATGTCAACAATTTCTATGTAAAAACTTTTCCAAGTAGGATTGAAATCTCCTTAAAGTGCAATGCCAAGTAGGATAAGAACTCAACTTTAGAAATCACCATTGTAGATGGTCTAAATAACATCAATTCTTTTTCAATTATATTTTCCTCCTATACATGTAATCATGCACAGTTCTTCTCTTCTATTAATTTTTTTCTCATTTATATTTTAGATGGTTGAGATATAGGAGGAAAATCAAAATATTATTATTAAAATATTATATAATGGTAATACAATCTCATTTATATTTTTTTCTCATTTATATTTTGGATTTTTATGGATTTGGAGACAAATCCATGGAATCCTATGTTTGGTTGGAGATGGATTTGGATATGGAAAGTATGACAAAATCCAAAACTTGAATTTGGTTGGATTTTGGAGGTAAAATATAATTATTCTATAATAATTTCGTTAAAATATTTATTATTTAATAATTTTGTTAAAAATTAGTAAATTAAAAATTAGTTAATCTTTAATATTTTGTTAAAAATAGTTATTCTTTAATAATTTCGTTAAAAATTAGTTAATTAATAAAAAATAACTATTTTATTAGTATTATTAATTAATAAAAAAATAGATTATTAATTAAAAATTAGTTAATTAGTTAATTTCGTTATAATCATAATTAATAATTTATTAGTATTATTATAATATTAATTAATAATTTGTTAATTATTAATAATCATAATTTACTAGTATTATTATATTATTATTATAATATTAATTAATAATTTATTAGTATTATTATAATATTAATTAATAATTATATCCTATGTTTAGTATTATTAATTAAAAAATTAGTTAATTAGTTAATTTTGTTATAATCATATTAATAATTTATTAGTATTATTATAATATTAATTAATAATTTGTTAATCACTATTTTATAATAATCTTAAATAATAATATTTTAATCACAATTAGAATCATATTTTATAATATTTTAATTAATAATTTACTAATCATAATAATATTAGTTTATAATTAATATTTTTAAAATATTTAATATATAGTTAATTAATCGTTAATTATTAATTATTAACCAATAATTATAATTTATAATTATTAATCGTTAATAAAAAATTATCAATTGTTAATTATTAATTATTAATCATTAATTATAATTTATAGTTATTAATTATTAATTATTAATCGTTAATTATTAATTATTAATATTGAATTATTAATAGTTATTTATTTAAAAATTAACTATTCATTAACTATTAATTTTTTAATTAATAATAACTAATCGTCAATTATTAATTACTAATCGTTATTTATTAATTTTATAAATAATAATAACTATAATTAATCATAATTAATTAATAGCTTAATTATTGATCATGACTATAATTTAATTATTAATCATAAATCTAAATCCTATGTTTGGTTGGAGTTGGATTTGAATCTTGAAATCCATGATTTGGATTTGGAGGATTTCCAAATCCAAATCCAAATAGTGAAATCCGGTTACCAAACAAGCCCAAAAGAATTTGTGTGCATTGATACCGTTTATATATTTGACTCGGACTAAATAACAAATTAAATTAGATTCAAACTAAATATTGATACCATTTAAATTATTCGATCTGTATTAAATATAAATCAAATTATATTAGACTAAATAAAAAATTGTATTAGTATTTCCATTTCTCATATTTTATAAGAAACAAAAGTAAAATTTACTCAGTTAAAATCAACTTAACTTATTATTTTTTATATAAATAATTACTATACTATATGTTAGTTTATATATATATATATATATATATATATATATATATATATATATATATATATATATATATATATATATATATATATATATATATATATATATAATTTTTTTCTTTATATATATATATATATATATATTTTTTTTCTTATATATATATATATATATATATATATAATTTTTTTTCTTTATATATATATATATATATATATATATATATATATATATATATATATATATATATATATATATAAAGAAAAAAAAATTATATATATATATATATATATTATTTTTTTCTTTATATATATATATATATATATATATATATATATATATATATATATATATATATATATATATATATATATATATTTCTTTCTTTCTTTTTTTTTTTTTTTTTTTTTAAACCAAAGCCGGTGAACGACTCCACCCGACCTTGGCCCGGAGGCCGTGGCCACCGCCACCCAGCCACCTCCGTGGGAGGGAGGGCTCGAACCCGGCCCCCGGTGCACGGTGGTGTTACCAGTACACCACGACTCGATGTGCATATATATATATATATATATATATATATATATATATATATATATATATATATATATATATGCCAATGACCCTATATATATATATATATATATATATATATATATATATATATATATATATATATATATATGCCAATGACCCTCTAGCCTAGTGGTAGTGGTGAGGCATGCGGCCCAAGTGATCAGGAGTTCGAATCCTAGTGGGATCAGTTATCGGCAAACAAAAGACGCTAAATAAATGGGGGTAGGAGAGTAAGACCATCTCCGATGGGGGTTTCCATCTTCGCTATTTCTATGGAAGAAAACCATTTTAGAAAAAAACTTCACCTAATGATAATTTTTATCACCATTTCTATTCTAGGTGGCAATGATGTAGGATAGAAACTTTATATGAGGGTTTCTATATGTAGAAATTCTCATAGAAATTCTCTTATCTCTCATGACAATTATTATTGGACCCCATATCATTAAATTAGTCATTTTACTATGTGACACATAGGATAGAAATGGAGAACCATTGGAGAGCATTTTTGTATATCTACAATTTCTATGTAGAAACTCTTCCAACTAAGATAGAAATATTCTTAAAGTACAATGCCAAGTAAGATAAGAACTCAATTTTAGAAATCACCATTGGAGATGGTCTAAGTGGTGGCGAAAAAATTTGCTCTGGAGACTTATTTGAGGCAGTAGTAAATAAATGGGGGTCAGAGAGTAAGTGGTGGTGAAAAAATTAGTTCCTTAGATATATTTCAGGTAATGGGAAGGGTTATTGTTGTTTAATCTTTAAGACAACTAATGTATGTTGGAAGCTTGGTAAACATCGAACAAGTTATAGTTCGTGTGGTTCACCAGAGAAAAGGCAAAGCTGCTAATAAACTTGACAACACATTCAATTCAATTAAAATTAAAAAATTATTTATCTTGTCAAAATTTTAACAGATCTAAGCCACATTATATTCAATTCAATTAAAGTTTAAAATTAATTTATTTTGTCAAAATTTTGACAGTTATAAGACACAATTATTTTTGTAATATATTCGAACAATTTTAAAATAATATTTTGGATATTGAAATAATTAATCTGGTCAAAATCTTGACAGTTCTAAGACACAAATTATTTTGTAATGTCTTCTAACAATTTTAAAATAATATTTTAGATATAAAAATATGACTATCTTTTTGAGAATTTTGTAATGTCTTCTTAGAAAAGTTTATTGTCCTTAATAAAATTCCATTTTGTAACTTAAATGTAGAGTTACCGTATATACCAACAATGGTTAAATTTTTTATTTTTAATTAGTGTTACCATATTCTTTCGTAATTTGTTAATTGTAATTATAGTTAAACAACCGACGAACACCCTGGTAAAAAGAGTATCATTTGGCTGCAATTGATCAGTCATCACTTCAAAGTGATTGATGTACTGACTTGGAGAAGTGCTGCCAGCAAACAGCATAATGGTAGGAAGCTTGTATTTATGAGGAAACCTCCTTCCATTTCGCAGGATAATGTTGTTTTATCCCAAGTCTTTACAAACCATCCTTCTGCTTAAAGGCCTCGAGCTGGGTGCGTAAGAGTTTTACAGCCTCATTAGCATCCCCTGATGTCTATGAATTGGTGGGTTGATTTGAATTGTTAGGAAGAGGAACAATGTGATAATTACCACCCCCAGCACCAGACTGACTGGGAGCAGCTTGAATTGGTACAGAAGCAACCTGGGGAGGCGGTACCCCAGACCAACATTAAAAGGCACAGAATATGCTATAAGCTCGGGATTTGAAGTAGGATTCATAACCGGTGGCACTGCATGTTGAGCCACGATTATGGTGTGCATACTTGCGACCATTTTAGCCATGGTCTTCAGCTTATCTTCCAGTGCAGCAATTCATTGTTCTTGACTAGCTGAACTAGAAGCATCTTGGTCTTCTGTAATGACATATGCTGTCACCTCTCTTGCCACTATTAACGAAATAGTTTGTTCAGAGCTTCCGCTATCTGCGTCAAAGTTAGACAAAGAATCTTCTCCCAGATGAGTGATGGGAAGATCTTCCTGATTGAAGACATCCTGGTCCAAATTTTGATTTTTTGATCTGGTATGTTGAAAGACCCCTTCACTAGATTCACAAAGTTGTACCAAGTATTGCTGATTCGAATTGCGAGACGTGCCACACTTTGAAGATTTTCTACCCCCAATGTCTCGGGAAGTCATATTGACAGAAGTATACAACAGCTCATCTTCATCTCCCATCATAGGTTCAGGAGTTGAAACATAGTTCAGACGATCGAAGACATATCGTTTAGCTGATTGGCAACAACACTTGATGACTACTTCATGAAGACAGGGGCGTTCTGATGGGTGATTTAAAGGTAAGTGAGACGTCTCTGTGATCTTCCATTTTTATGTAAGACGTTCCCGGAGATCAGTTACCACCACGAGACGAGAAAAAGTCGGAGGAACATATTCCTTAATAGTGTTAGGAATATGACTCCGGTTCTTAAGATTCTTAGTTCCGTAGGTGTATAAAGAAGTACTTAACTCATTGGCATAAGTGATTGGATCTTTCTCTTCAAAGCTATGTTTCTGGCACAAGTTGGCCTTTGGCATAGGATACTTGCGTTTTACCGAGGTTGATACTAATTGACGCCTGTTGAGATAGGCACGCAAATCAGACAATTTTGTTGCCGGTGCATCTGTTTGAGATACCAACAATTTCTTTGCTTGAATCTTGAGATATGCAATGTTGAAAAATCTTGAGTAGTTATCATAGGAGTAGGCAGGATGCCTCTTTGATCAACATTCTTTTCCATGGTAGAGATTTGAAGGCCTCTGTTGAAAACAGAGGAATCTCTGTTCAAAGGAATACAATCTGAGATATTTTCCTCCGAGTCATAGACTGGAGAAGATTGAGAAAAGACCAAAGGGTGCTTTTCTTTATTTTGTGAAGGGTTAGCTAAGAAGCGTTTCCCTCTATTTTGTTGTTGAACCACATTAGGTGCAGGTTGCACAAGTTGAGGAAGTGTCAAAGGATCCTTCCCTTTGTTATGTCTAGCACTAGTACTAGAACATTACTTCTCCAAGTTTAGAACAGGAGAAGAAGAGGGAATAGCCAAAAGGCTAGTTTCCTTGGGTTACGCCAAGACAACATGATGCATAGGTTGCGCCATAAAAAAATGAGCTATTGGTTGCGCCTTTGCAGCAAGGTGAGTAGACTGACCTCTGGTAGGAGAGTGAGTGGACTGCGCCCTGGCAGTAGAGTAAGTGGGTTGCGCTCTAGCAACAGAGTAAGTGGACTGCGCTCTGGCAGCAGGATGAGTAGACTGCGCCTTGGCAGCAGAAGCAATTTATGCCTTGGCAACAGAGTAAATGGGTTGCACACGGGCAACAGAAGCAGGTTACGCCTGGGCCATAGCGGCAGATTGCGCCTTGGCCACTGAGCGCTCAGGTTGCGCCTGGGCAGTAGCAACTGTGAAAGACTTAGGAGTCCATACAGTTCTGTTCTTGGTGATAGCCATAGTGCACTTGTTGCTCTTGGTGTTGATCATATCCTCATAGGCCGTCTGGTTGAATTGAACAACCAAAGTCTTCTGCGTCTTGCTGATTGACGTAGTATCACATTGAGTTGTTACCTTCTCGTCGGAGGAGAAACTCGTCCCCAGAAGAGTTGCTATTTTATTTGCAAAAATAAAAAGTTTATTCCAAACTTAAAAATGAATCGTATAAAGTACAATGAATTGTTGGGAAGTACAACTTTAGGAATTCGATCAGAAGACGATCGCTTTGTCCCTTGGACTATGTGAACTTGAAGACTAAAGCCTCTGGAGAATGCAGCAGCACTTTTACAAGAACTCTTGATCCCTGATCCCCTGATAATGATTTGGAAACTCTATTTATAGAGTTTTGGAAATAACTATTTTAGCAGTTATTCTGATGTGCGCGAGGTCGAACTGCGCCACTTTGGGTTGCGCCAACTTCAAGTTGTACCAACTTCCATTCAGTTATTGAATAAGTACTAACTGTACTTAGATGCGTGGCATCATATGATTGAGATACGCATGGTCGTGTACAGAGTAGTGGACACGTTTTGAAAGATTAGTGGCATGTGCGCCACGTCATCCTGCTTTAGAATGTTAGTTGCTTTAACTTTGTCAGCTTGCGTGACCTTCAGTCAACGAGTCAAACTGTGCTTGATTAAGTTGCGTCTATGCGCAACTCAGTGCATAGACACGTGGCAGCATTTGGATCTGCGAGGAGAATTTGATTAGGTTGTGCCTAGGCGCAACATACAGAGTACGCGGAACAACTGTCATCAAATGACAACAAATCGTCTCAGGCACCACGCTTTACGGGATTCGAAGAGATTTTTTTGTTTATCGTGCTGTCAATTGTCAGTACTATCAGTTAATGATGACAATTATTGTCAGGCACCACGTAGGCTTTGGCGCAATATGATTAGGCGTACTCTGATATGGGGCGCAACGTGAGTAGTGGCGCAACTTAATCTCTGGGCTTCCTAATAGTGGAGCAACTCAATGTCTTGGGCACAACTTGATTACTGAGTAGTAAAAACACGGCACAACTTAATTTTTAGGCTCTATAGTTTAAGCAGGACCTTTGCATCCTAGGTCAATGAGCCCACATAGTTCTAGCATGTTACGGAAAGCAGAAGCGGCCTTGTTGTCAAACCGCCCACTACCTTGTTTTTCCTCTGGAACTAAAGTAACGTTAAAATCCCCTTTACAGCACCACAGAACACTGAAGGACGCTGTCATAGAAATGATTTGTGTCTAGAGCTTGGGAGGTTCAATGTTCTTAGGACAGCCATAAGTGCATAGGAGGTTCCAGACCGGTGTGTCATACTAAGATTCTATGGCTAGGAGGATGAGATTCTGGGAGGAGAATGAGACTGTTGCTTTAATCTGAGAGTCCCAGGCCAACCAGAGACCTTCCGAGTGGCCTTTTAGGGGAACAAAGATGTAGTACGCAAAACCTAAGTAGGGAAGAGTGAGGGCTGTATGGGAGAGGGATGACATTGTTTCAGACAGGAATAGGATGGAGGGGCGAGTGGCGGAGAGAAATGATCTGAGAGTCTGGACTGTCCAGATATTTCTCTTACCTCGACAGTTCCAGGATAGGATTAACATCTTCCTTACGGCTGTTGAAGGTCGGCCGCCACGACCTGATCGATGTCCATGTTGGAAAAATGAGTAGTGAGTCTCTTTTTGTTGATAGGTGCATCCACTGGTGGGAGCGCAATCCATTTTTTTGGGTTGGGTATTGCTAATAGAGGGGAGTCTTCGTTGTGGGTGTTCTTCCATGCTAGGCGTTTGTATGAAGGCTTCTTGTAATTAGCCTACCGTATGATGGCACCAGAGGTGCTGGAAGACACAGGTGTCATTCTGACTATGGAAAACATGCTTTGATCTTGGGATGGAGATGAATTGATTACAGCTTGAGTAGATGACGCATGGAGTTCGGGTGTACATCTCCTTTGTGTGATGGTTGGGGCTAAGGCACCCTCGTTAAGTTGAGTAGGAATATGGGGGGAAGGTCGACAAGATTGAAGTCTCCGTGGACTTCAGATGTCCGGAACGTGCTATGTCCATCACTACTATATGCTCTCGCTATGCAGAAGTCGAGGCATCATAGATGCCAAGGTTTGGTTGGACGAGAGGAATCTGGACTCCGAAAATGGAGTAATTATTATTGCATTCCCTATTGACTATCTCTTCTGGAGAAATTTTATTGATGCTGCCTACACGTGTCGATGGAGTTTGTCTTCGAAAAGTTGGGATATACTTAATAACTTGATTCTGTATGTTGGGAGTAATTGAACTGTCGCCCTCGAAATGGGTCTCTAGGGGAGACCTGGAGATCAAATTGGCTGGGGATGGGTTTGGATGGGCAAATATAGGAGCTCTATGGCACTGCGAATCTTTCTCGCCTTGGGTCGTGTTTCCTTCCTTGCGTGGATGTGCTCTGTATGCTTCTGCCCTGTACTCTTACACTACCAAAATATCTCATATTAGCGACGCCCAATGACATCGCTAAATAGGCACAAAATGTCGCTAACTGAAAACAGCGACGTATTTAGCGACGTTTCGGGCATGTCATGTTATTCATGGTCGCTATTCGTCGCCACAGCGACGTAGATCGGCGATGTACTACATCACTAGTATTAGTGACTTTTACCGACAATAACGTTGCTAATTAGCGACGTAACCTTTCGTTGCTGATTGTCGCTGTCTGTTCAGATTTTAGCGACGTTAAATTAGTGATTAGCGACATTGTCCGACTCCATATCTGAGAATTTTTTGGTTGTCACGTCATCATTTTAGCGACGTTAGGATACTTGAATACCAACGTCCAGATACTAGATTAACTGACCTATACAGTTTGCTATGTCAACGCATCTGCGACGTTATACGACGATTAGCGACGTTTGGTTCTCAGGTTTGCGACGTTCTAGCGACGTAAGTATGCGTCGCTGACCGTCAATAAATCCAAAAAAATTATACAAAAAATAGCAGGCAGTATGCATTTCACATAAATAACAATAACACTAAAAACATTATACCTGCATTTAGAGTTTTAGTTTGTAAATAATAGAACCGGAGCAACCCTCCATAGAATTTCCTTGGTTCGTCGACCCCTTCGGTGGAACACTCAACACCGGTAAACCAATATAGAGACA
The DNA here is from genome assembly GCA_029216955.1 of Iris pallida. Classification (NCBI taxonomy): domain Eukaryota; kingdom Viridiplantae; phylum Streptophyta; class Magnoliopsida; order Asparagales; family Iridaceae; genus Iris; species Iris pallida. The sequence goes on along the minus strand of JANAVB010037414.1, from coordinate 2,632,740 downwards.
AATAATAATAATGTACTACCAATAATCAAATAAATAGAATCGAACGGTCAGAAAGACAAGAAATAGCCGGGTGGATACAAATCTACTACCAAACGGATATAAAAAGTGTATCCGATAATATTCAACATAACATAACACAAATAGTCATACCCGGAATAAAATAAATACATAAACCAACAAATACATAAAGACCCAACAATGGGTCACCAACACAATAAATGAAAACAAGTCCAATAAAGGACTACGCCTGGTCAGGATAAGGAGGAGGAGGCGGAGGAGTAGGCAGTGCCTGTACCTGGGACACCATGAACCTATAATGCTTCGGGGTCAGCATCACCAGTGATGACCCATCAGTAGGAGGAAGAGGGGGCAGTGGAGCCGTTGCAGTCGGTGTGGATGCCGAAGCATGACCAGGAGGTGTCCGCTCCATGGCCAGCAGTCTGGAGTTGGTGGACGCCATAATAGCCACCAGCCTCGAAACCTGCTCGCTAATGGTCGTTTGCGTCCCTTGCACCACCTGAACAGCATGATCCATCCTCTCGCCCATCTTCCTAATGGTGCGTTCGAGCATATCAAATCATGTGGTAAAAGCCGCATCGTCCGTCTGCGGCTGAGACTGGGGCTGCTCCATCCTTCGCAACAGCTCATCACGCAGCTCAGTAAGCTGGAGACAGAGTTCCCCCACTCGGACCAACTCCTCTGAGGGATGTGGGGAATACACACTGGCAGAGGAGGCTCTGGATGACTACGTCGCCACAAAGGCGTCGTAGGATCCTGTACCGTAGTACGTACCCCTCTGAAGACCACTAATGGCGGTCATCTAAAGATCGTCCATCGTCCAAGTCGGAGGGGGCTGCTCAGAAGTACCAGCCCCTTTCTCTGCAGATGCACTAGTAAGCTCATGCTCTAGCCTAAGATACTCTTCCTAGAAAAGTACACATCTCGATAAGCATAATACTTACTATCAACCTAGTTGTTCCACTTCTATGGATATAATTGCATATTTCATAAGTTATAATAAAGTTAGTGACACGTAAAGTAATACTTACATAGCTCTGCGTGGCCTAATCATCGATGAGCTTTCCGTTCTTCCGATGGGTAGCCAGGAAGATCATCACCATATTGGGGCTCGCACCCTTCTTTACCTGAATGTTTGTCATTGAAATTAAACATTTTATTACTACTTTTATTAAAATAATATATTATAGTAAAACACGTACCACGTGACGAAAATGTTTCGTCATGGGAATCGAGCCACCACACCACTTCCCAGCCTTCGTCCTAGCCACATTCGCCTTCTCTGACGGTTCCTTGTTGTCACCCCCATTTCCTGTATTTCGTATTTGTACTCGTAATTTAATTTTTTGCACGTATTTTATTTTCTCGACTTGCGGATTTTGGTTTCTCGTAAATGGGTTTGGACCATGGCTTGGTTTTATTTTGTGGAGTTGGTTTGGTTTGGTTCTTCATGAGTGGAACACCTTAGCCTATTCTCCACCTCCATTCCATCACAACCACCCTCATTAAAACCTACCAACCTTTTCTCTCTCCTCCATAACTCCATTAATTTCTTACAACTTCTTCTTCTTCCTTCTTCCACACAACTCTCCAACCCATAGGCAAGTGCACCTTGCCATCAAATAAGCACCACTTTTTATTTGTCTATTAACTAGATTAGGCCATGGAGAACAACTTTAAAACTTGACATTTTGTGATTTGGAGCTTTCATTTTTCTAGATCTAGGTTTTAACCATTTTCGAAAATCTTTGGTTTTGATCCATTAAACTTCGATTTTTGCATGTTTGATGCTTCCATGTGGAAGAGAATTCGATTTTACTCAAGTTAGAACTTTTAAAATCTAGATTTGGTTTTGATTTGGCTAAGTTATGAAGATTTGAAGTTTTTGGTGTTCTTGAGGAGTTCATCTCAGCCTTGGTGAAGGCTCTCGGCCAGTGCTCTTTAGCACTTGACCATTTGCGCACCCCGGCCTGTGCTCTTTAGCGCATGGCCGATTGCGCATAGGCTCAGCCAGTGCTTTGTGCTGCGCTGGATTATGCTGGCGCAAGCTAGCCATGCGCAAGCCAGCCATGCGCAAAATAACCCCTGCGCACTCGACCATTGCGCAGTCCATACTCTGCGCAGTCTACCCTTGCGCAATCCTCCCTTGCGCAATCCAATTGATGCGCAAGGCATCCCCTGTGCCCCTTTAACCCTGTGCCCCTTGACCCCCTGCGCAGTCTACCCTTGTGCAAGATAACCCTTGCGCAAGGCAACTCTTGCGCAGCTCTTCCATGCGCAGTACATACCCTGCGCAGCCCAACCCCTGACCCCCTTGCACAACCTACTTGTCTATGATGAATTGTTATTTCTTTAAGCTTGGCTCTTCTACTATATATATTGCTATTTTATTAGATATTTTACGTCCATTTTATATCCTTACGCCTTTTGTCACGAACTGATTTTTACTTAATATGTTTGGAATGACTATTGTACATGGCATGGTATGACAAGGAACTAGCATAATACGACAGTGATCCGTAGTGGTGCACTCCTGACATGACCAACCTGACATGATAGTAGCCCATCGTGGCACACTCCTGACAGTACCCTGACATGATTTATCTTGATAACTTGATAGTGGCCCGTGGCGGCGCACTCTTGACTTGACTTGACTTGTAACTTGTAACTTGACTCGTATAATCAACTTGACACCGTGGGTGTTCCTGCTTGCTTGCTTGTACAATCTACTTGTCTTGTCTTGTATCATGTCTAGGACGTGACTTCCTGGGTACCACGGCCAGGGACTCGCGCTAAATTGGATTAGGCTAATTATTAGATCAAACTAGAACATGGAGAATTTCCAGTCACATGCAATCTCGTTATCTGGGCGCTTTAATGGACTTGTAGCTTGCCGACGAGTAGAGCACATTTCCAGCACACTGTCATGTGTTGCACCCTCTAAGTCACCTAAGGGTACATTTGTCTCCCGGGCAATGTACCCACCTATAACTCTCAACCCACGGAAGGATAACTGGATGGTCTGCAGGGCTTGGGACTGGAAATTCTCACTTTCATCTTGTTAGTAATTAGGCTTGTGATAACCTTAGTTAGTTAAAGTAGTAAGCCGTAGTACTTGCTTGGCCGATTGTGAATGAATGGTGTCCAGCTCTGTCTAAGTCTTGTCTAGCCCCTGTACCTGGAACTCTTGATCATGATTGTTTTACTTATCTCTAACGATAAATGAGTAGAGACAGTAAGCTATTCAGGCGAAGGGGTACAATCTCGGTCCTTGTTTGGTTTAAGGATTGTAACCTGGCTCCCGGAATGGTTCCACGTCCCTAGTCGTTCATCGCCCTGTGTACTTTACTACTTGTACTTTCTTTTATTCTTTATGTTCTGATATGCTGGCTTTTGTTCTTATTTGTGGCCTCCTTGTGGCACTTGCTCTTTCTGGGGTTTGACCCAGCTGGTTTTGTGTGGCCAGATTTTGGAGCAGCTCCCGAGGATCTACCAAGCTTCCAGCCCAATGGTGAACACTAGACGGAACCCGGGCTACGAGTGGGTTTTCCCTTTTTGTTTCACCCACTTATATGTAAATTTATTCTTTTGAGGCGTTTAGCCGACGAGTACCTGTTAGCTCGATGTACATTTATTTACTGTCTGCCTACGGGCTGTAAACATGATTAACAAATCCTAGGGTTGATCATGTATGACCGAACTCTTGCTAGTCCTATCATTTTGTACGACTAGCTTCATGATCATCCGATATGTAATATTTGGGACGCCTTATATATATATATATTTGATGCTCTAACATCTTGTAACTCTGTTAATTGTTGGAGATTGAGACAATAGGCTTGACCTTAAGAGACTGCTGGCTTGTAGTAAACCCTCATATTTAGACAGCCGTGACCGTATAGTTGAGATGTATTCTATTTCAATATACGTAGCTGGCTATGTCCGCCCCCGCTCTCCAGTATTCTGGTTCTGGGGCGTGACATGGTTTAAGTGGTGGCTCATGCAGGTCTTGTCAATCAAAAAATGTGAGGGTTTACCGAATAGATGTCTCAATCAATATTCGCCCTTGATCTCTGCTCGTATCTTCAAATCCCTGAGATTCTTGACCTGATCACATGCTTGTATCATTGATCTGTCCTGGTCCTTTCCTTACTGTTCCCTATGTCGTCTTCTTCAGTGGCATTGCTCCCGGACCTGCCAACCAGCCAGAGGAAGCACAACAAGCACCCCAACGCCAGAAAGATCAAGCTCAGCACTCTGGAGTAGCCTCCCGAGTTATGCTTCCCGGAGGCTCAGAACCTCCAGTTCAGGCAGCTCCGCCCGTTCAACCAGCTAGACAGGATGAGGGACCTTTGGTAGGGCTTATCAGAGAACTGCTTGCATCCCAAGATCGTCGAGGCGACGCCTTGCACCAGGAAGTTCATGATGCACTAAACCGAGGAGGTCCCCAAGGGAATCAGGCGGCCAACAGTTTCAAGCGCTTGAACCCTCCCTTCTTTGACGGCAGTGAAGATGCGATTGCCGCGGACGCTTGGCTTCAGGATACCGAGGTGGTCCTGGAAGCAGCTAGGACACCTGAAAATGAGAAGGTGGCGGTGGTACGGCTACAGTTACTAGACTTGGCTCGCGATTGGTGGGCAGCTCAGGCTATGGGGTTAGCGGCACCAGTTACTTGGGCGACGTTCAGAGAGAGATTCCAGACAAAGTACTTTGATACGGTGGCACGGTACGACCTGCAGACCCGGTTCACCAACTTGAAGCAAGGAGACAGAACAGTCGATAGTTATGCATCTGAGTTTTCTAGACTCAGTAGGTTTGCCCCCACCTTGGTGGCGACCGAGTTTGATAGGGCCCAGCGATTCCAGTAGGGGCTGCATTTGGAGATCTTGTTGGCTGTTGAATAGTTCGAGCACCAGACGTTCGATGCAGTATTGAGGGCAGCTAGGAGGCATGAGTACACCTCCCAGAGGATCGTGGATAGGACCGGAGGCAGGAAGCGGTCCCACAGTCAGATGCACCAATCATCAGCTCCAGCCCCGGCAGATAGGGGATTGACCATTGGAACTCCGAGGCGGGCAGCCTCAGTGACGTCGGTTCAGCATTCAATCCCGACGTATCCGTAGCAGCAGAAGCAGAAGCAGTCTTCCGCGGTGGGATGTTCGCATTGCGGAAAGCCGGGCCATGTAGTGGCAGAGTGTCGTAGGGCGCAGGGATTATGCCTGGCTTGCGGAGGAGCAGATCATAAGATAGGGACCTGCCCGAATAGGGGAGGTCCATCATCATCCAACCTTTCTAGTTCTTCGGTGAGAGGACCAGCCCCAATTCCAGTCCAGCAGCAGCAGCAACAGCAGTACCCGAGGCCATTGGCACCCCAGGCCCAGGCCTTCCATCAGCAGTTCACCCAGGCTCCAGCACAGAGTCGGCAGAGGGGTTCCCAGCAGAGAGGACCCGCAGCTAGAGGTCAGGCTATGATGATGACCATAGAAGAAGAAGTTGCACCAGGTGAGGTAGTGGCAGGTACTATTCTCGTCAACACCTTTCCAGTATCTGTATTATTTGATTCTGGTGCATCGTATTCATTCATGTCTGCACGATTCGCGACACGGATAGGATTGGAGCCGGAGTCATTATCAGTGAGGCTCAATATACTTACTGGTAATGGTCTTGTGGAAGTAGATCGAGTGTTTTCCTCGTGTCGGATCGTAGTTAGCGGTAGAGAGTTCCCCGCTAGGCTCATAGAGTTCCCTATGGCAGACTATGATGTAGTCCTAGGCATAGATTGGTTGAGGAACCATTATGCTAGGATAGACTGCCATGTTGGCAGAGTTGTCTTTAGTATTCTCGGAGAGCCAGAGTTTTCATTTTCCAGAGGCACAGTAGAGCCATCTCCTCCAGTATTGCGGATGGCAGTAGCAGCAGTGCAGTTGTCCCGGATAGTAGAAGAGTTTCCAGATGTCTTCCCAGAGAAACTTCCAGGGATGCCACCAGAGCGGGAGATCGAGTTCACCATTGACTTGATTCCCGGGACAGCACCAGTATCAGAGCGAGTCTACAGAATGGCGCCTTCAGAGTTGGAGATTTTGTACAAGATGATTGAAGAACTTAGAACCAAGGGATTCATTCGTGCTAGTGGATCGCCTTGGGGAGCCTCGATGCTTCTTGTGAAAAAAAAGGATGGTACGTCCAGGCTATGTGTAGATTATCGCACCTTGAACTCAGTGACAATCAAGAACAGATACCCTCTCCCGAGGATAGATGACTTGTTTGATCAACTCAAGGGGGCTTCAGTTTTCTCGAAGATAGACTTGCGGTCAGGATACCACCAGATCAGAGTCAGAGAGCAGGACATCCCGAAGACGGCATTCAGATCGAGGTATGGATATTGGGAGTTTTTAGTTATGCCCTTTGGAGCGACCAATGCGTCGGCAGTGTTCATGGACCTCATGAACCGTATTTTTATGCCTTACTTGGATCAGTTTGTGATAGTGTTCCTTGATGACATCCTGGTCTACAGCAAGAGTGAAGCAGAGCACGAGCAGCATCTCAGAGTTGTCCTCCAGATTCTCAGAGAGCACCAGTTGTACGCCAAGTTCAGTAAATGCGAGTTCTGGCTCGATCGCATTTCTTACTTGGGTCACATCATTACCAGAGGAGGAGTGAAAGTAGATCCCCAGAAGATTATGGCCATCGAGTCTTGGCCAGTACCCAACTCAGTGGCAGAAGTTCGTAGCTTTCTTGGATTGGCCGGCTACTACCGGCGGTTCGTCTTTGATTTTGCAAGGATTTCAGCACCGATGACCCAGTTGACCCGCAAGGATGTGCCGTTCGTTTGGACAGCAGAATGTCAGGATTTATTTGAGAAGTTGAAGCGAGGTTTGATAACGGCTCCCATTCTCACCCTTCCAGATGGGACCGGAGGATTCACAGTTTATTGCTACACTTCAGGCAGAGGATTGGGATGTATTTTGATGTAGCATGGAAAGGTAATTGCTTATACGTCACGTCAACTCCGTGATCATGAGAAGAATTACCCGACCCACGACTTGGAGCTAGCAGCAGTAGTGTTTGCACTTAAGTTGTGGAGGCACTACTTGTACGAAGACAGAGTGGAGATATTTACTGATCATAAGAGCCTGAAGTTTGTTTTCACCCAGAAGGATCTTAATATGCGGCAGAGAAGATGGCTCGAGCTACTGGTGGACTACGATATGGATTTGCAGTATCATCCAGGGAAGGCCAACGTTGTAGCAGATGCATTGAGCCGGAGAGCCGGAGTTTATTTCCTGACGGTGCAACCAGAGTTATTGTCGGATCTTCAGAAGATAGGAATTGAAGTGGTTCTTTCTTCCAATGTGGCCCTGATGGCCAGCCTACAGATTCAGTCCACCGTAGTTGAGAGGATCCGGACCGCACAGTTAACAGATTCCAAGATTCAGCGGCTCAGAGCAGAGTGCGAGGTAGGGAGAAGGCCAGAGTTATGTATTCATGAGAATGGTACGCTTCGACACGGCACGCGTCTTTGTGTACCCAGTGGAGATATCAGACAGGAAGTCATGGCAGAGGCTCACAGTTCGCAGTATTCCATCCACCCAGGCAGCACGAAGATGTACCGAGATATTCGACAACACTTTTGGTGGAATGGTATGAAGAGGGAGATAGCCCGGTATGTCTCTCGATGTTTGGTTTGCCAACAAGTCAAGGCTGAACATCAGAGGCCAGCTGGACTTCTTCAACCTTTACCGATCCCAGAATGGAAATGGAAACACATAACCATGGTTTTCGTGACTGGGTTACCCAGATCTCCGGCAGGCAGAGATGCTATTTGGGTCATGTAGACAGGCTTACCAAGGTGGCACACTTTCTTCCATTTAGAGTTGGACAGTCGACAGCACAGCTAGCAGAGATGTATCTCAGGCAGATCGTCAGACTTCACGGAGTGCCAGTCAGCATAGTATCAGACAGGGATACGAGATTCACATCGTACTTCTGGCGCAGTCTTCATCAAAGTTTGGGGACTCGTCTCAAGTTCAGCTCAGCGTATCATCCGCAGACAGATGGGCAGTCAGAGCGTACTATACAAACTCTCGAAGATATGTTGCGGTCATGTACCCTTGACTTCGGTGGTTCGTGGAAGGATCACCTGCACCTGGTAGAATTCTCGTACAATAATAGTTTCCAGGCCAGTATCCAGATGGCACCCTTCGAGGCTCTGTATGACAGGAAGTGCAGATCCCCGTTAGCATGGGACGATATCGGAAAGAGGCAGATGCTCGGTCCAGAACTGATTTCTCAGACGGTTGAAGTGGTCAGGAAAGTCAGAGATCACCTCCGAGTTGCTCAGGATCGCCAGCGCCATTGGGCCGATGCTCATCGGCGTCCCTTAGAATTTGCCGTCGGTGACCATGTATTCCTTAGGATCTCGCCTACCCGCGGCGTCATTCGTTTTGGCGTACGGGGAAAGCTTAGTCCTAGGTATATAGGGCCGTTCGATATTCTGGAGCGAGTAGGCGATGTGTCCTATCGTCTCGCTCTTCCGCCGTCGCTAAGTGAGGTATATGATGTATTCTATGTATCCCAATTAAGACGGTACATTCCGGACCCGAGCCATATCCTAGATCATTCAGAATTGGTTGTTGGTACCAATCTTTCGTATGAGGAGAGGCCCGTGTCTATTTTGGACCGGAGGGAAAAGACGCTCAAGAACAAGACTATTAACTTAGTCCGTGTTGCTTAGGGTCATCACTCTCTAGGTGAGTCAACATGGGAGCGTGAGGACGACATCCGATCGCGATACCCCGACCTATTTGACTCGTAAGGTATAATGTCTTCCTTGTGCCTTACGATTTTCCTTCCTTGCTAGCATTGTATGATTGTATGATTGAACTGCTTAGTGTAGCTTGTCTGTGCTTAGTATAGCTTGTCGTGGCAATCTCTATCTCCTTGAATAAATTTCGAGGACGAAATTCTTTGAAGGTGGGTAGAGTTGTCACCCCCATTTTCTGTATTTCGTATTTGTACTCGTAGTTTGATTTTTTGCACGTATTTTATTTTTTCGACTTGCGGATTTTGGTTTCTCATAAATAGGTTTGGACCATGGCTTGGTTTTATTTTGTGGAGTTGGTTTGGTTTGGTTCTTCATGAGTGGAACACCTTAGCCTATTCTCCACCTCCATTCTATCACAACCACCCTCATTAAAACCTACCAACCTTTTCTCTCTCCTCCATAACTCCATTAATTTCTTACAACTTCTTCTTCTTCCTTCTTCCACACAACTCCCCAACCCATAGGCAAGTGTACCTTGCCATCAAATAAGTACCACTTTTTATTTGTCCATTAACTAGATTAGGCCATGGAGAACAACTTTAGAACTTGACATTTTGTGATTTGGAGCTTTCATTTTTCTAGATCTAGATTTTAACCATTTTCGAAAATCTTTGGTTTTGATCCATTAAACTTCGATTTTTGCATATTTGATGCTTCCATGTGGAAGAGAATTCAATTTTACTCAAGTTAGAACTTTGAAAATCTAGATTTGGTTTTGATTTGGCTAAGTTATGAAGATTTGAAATTTTTGGTGTTCCTGAGGAGTTCATCTCAGCCTTGGTGAAGGCTCTCGGCCAGTGCTCTTTAGCACTTGACCGTTTGTGCACCCCGGCCTGTGCTCTTTAGCGCATGACTGATTGCGCATAGGCTCAGCCAGTGCTTTGTGCTGTGCTGGATTGTGCTGGCGCAAGCTAGCCATGCGCAAGCTAGCCATGCGCAAAGTAACCCCTGCGCACTCGACCATTGCGCAGTCCATACTCTGTGCAGTCTACCCTTGTGCAATCCCCCCTTGCGCAATCCAATTGATGCGCAAGACATCCCCTGTGCCCCTTTAACCCTGTGCCCCTTGACCCCCTGCGCAGTCTACCCTTGCGCAAGGTAACCCTTGCGCAAGGCAACTCCTGCGCAGCTCTTCCATGCGCAGTACATACCCTGTGCAGCCCAACCCCTGACCCCCTTGTACAACCTACTTGTCTATGATGAATTGTTATTTCTTTAAGCTTGGCTCTTCTATAGTCCTATATATATTGGTATTTTATTAGATATTTTACGTCCATTTTATATCCTTACGCCTTTTGTCACGAACTGATTTTTACTTAATATGTTTGGAATGACTATTGTACATGGCATGGTATGACAAGGAACTAGCATAACACGACAGTGATCCGTAGTGGTGCACTCCTGACATGATAGTAGCCCGTCGTGGCACACTCCTGACAGTACCCTGACATGATTTATCTTGATAACTTGATAGTGGCCCGTGGCGGCGCACTCCTGACTTGACTTGACTTGTAACTTGTAACTTGACTCGTATAATCAACTTGACACCGTGGGTGTTCCTGCTTGCTTGCTTGTACAATCCACTTGTCTTGTCTTGCATCATGTCTAGGACGTGACTTTCTGGGTACCACGACCAGGGACTCGCGCTAAATTGGATTAGGCTAATTATTAGATCAAACTAGAACATGGAGAATTCCCAGTCACAGGCAATCTCGTTATCTGGGCGCTTTAATGGACTTGTAGCTTGCCGACGAGTAGAGCACATTTCCAGCACACTGTCATGTGTTACACCCTCTAAGTCACCTAAGGGTACATTTGTCTCCCGGGCAATGTACCCGCCTATAACTCTCAACCCGCGAAAGGATAACTGGATGGTCTGCAGGGCTTGGGACTGGAAATTCTCACTTGCATCTTGTTAGTAATTAGGCTTGTGATAACCCTAGTTAGTTAAAGTAGTAAGCCGTAGTACTTGCTTGGCCGATTGTGAATGAATGGTGTCCAGCTCTGTCTAAGTCTTGTCTAGCCCCTGTAACTGGAACTCTTGATCATGATTGTTTTACTTATCTCTAACGATAAATGAGTAGAGACAGTGAGCTATTCAGGCGAAGGGGTACAATTCCGGTCCTTGTTTGGTTTAAGGATTGTAACCTGGCTCCCGGAATGGTTCCACGTCCCTAGTCGTTCATCGCCCTGTGTACTTTACTAATTGAACTTTCTTTTATTCTTTATGTTCGGATATGCTGGCTTTTGTTCTTATTTGTGGCCTCCTTGTGGCACTTGCTCTTTCTGGGGTTTGACCCAGCTGGTTTTGTATGGCCAGATTTCGGAGCAGCTCCCGAGGATCTACCAAGCTTCCAGCCCAATGGTGAACACTAGACGGAACCCGGGCTACGAGTGGGTTTTCCCTTTTTGTTTCACCCACTTATATATAAATTTATTCTTTTGAGGCGTTTAGCTGACGAGCACCTGTTAGCTCGATGCACATTTATTTACTGTCTGCCTACGGGCTGTAAACATGATTAACAAATCCTAGGGTTGATTATTTATGACCGAACTCTTGCTAGTCCTATCATTTTGTACGACTAGCTTCATGATCATCCGATATGTAATATTTGGGACGCCTTATATATATATATTTGATGCTCTAACATCTTGTAACTCTGTTAATTGCTGGAGATTGAGACAATAGGCTTGACCTTAAGAGACTGCTGGCTTGTAGTAAACCCTCATATCTAGACAGCCGTGACCGTATAGTTGAGATGTATTCTATTTCAATATACGTAGCTGGCTATGTCCGCCCCCGCTCTCTAGTATTCTGGTTCTGGGGCGTGACCCTTGTACCTAGGAGCGTTGAATCTAGCCTTCATGGCAGTCCACTGTTCGGGCGTGATCCAACCTTGGATCCCTTTTCCGGAACGGTCTCGAGCCTTCTGGTCGTCGATCACATCCCGGATCAAATTGGCGGCAACAACAAAAAATTTCTTCTCAATCGTCTCAGTACGATGTGGTGGATAAAAATATGTTTTCTACAAAAATTAAATTAGTTAACTATACAATATGCATAAAATATGACTTATACTAAAAGCAATATACTTTAGTTACCTTGAAGTGGACAAACCAGAATGCCTTCCTCTCGTCCGAGGCATCCGAGTAGTTGATCCAAGGCCCGTCGTAGTTGGACCTCAGAAATAGCCCCAATGCCCTCTGAACTGACGGAGGACGATATCTACACAACAATAATTTAATTCATTAACATATAGATATAAGTATGAATAAATTTTAACTAATTAACTTACTTTGTAGGCCCGTCGGACTAAATCTACATCCTCGTCTCGTCTGGAGGGGCGCATGAGGGATTGCTCGGATCATATGTAGACGGCGTAGGTGCGACCTCCTCCGCCCGCTCCTCCATCTCCATAGTGCCGTCAGCAGGAGGAATGCTGTTGGACGGGCTAGGATTAGGCTTGGAACTGTCCGTCCCAGGAGTGCTGCCACGTACCGTCGATGCAGACGGAGATCCGAGTGGCTGGTATACTAGTGTACTATAAGACGAGGGACCGGTACCGTCATCCACTAACGGAGTACCACTCCATCCACCAGTGTAACCTCTACCTCCGCGGGATACTTCTCTACTGCCACGGGGGTACGATCCTCTGCGTCCTGTCATACCTGATAGAAATAGATATCTACAAGATAATAATCATGCATTTAATATATCACATGTTATAAAGATAGACCCGAAGCAACTCTCCGTTGAATTTGTAGATAATAAACATACATTTAATATATCACAGTTTATAAAAATAAACCCGAAGCAACCCTCCGTTGAATTTCTAGATAATAACCAACTCTAGATAATAAACTTTATAAACATCTAAAAACATCCAGAAAGCAAAATAAACATCCAGAATATAAAATAAACATCAAAGTCTAGATAATAACATCCAGAAAGATCAATATCCGGAGGAGATGGATCAACATCCAAGTCTAGATAATAACATCCAGAAAGATTAACATCCAGAAAGATCAATAAGTCTACTGTCCTCTACGCAGGCGCAGAGAGATCTCCCTCCTCAGCCACTGCATATAAGTAGGATCCACGCTAGCAAGATCAATATCCAGAGGAGATGGATGACTGGAACTCCCGGTGCAACTACCCTCTTGTGCCACCTCCTCCTTCACAGCAATCTCGGATTTAGGAATCACTTCCTTCTTAAAAGTAGGAGGAAGTTCTTCCTTGACCGTTATCTCTGTAGTTGGTACCACTACCGACTCAGCAGTAGGAGGAAGCTCTATCTCCTCAGCAGCAGGTGTCTCTCTCAAGCGACGTCCTCGGGTCATGGGTTCCATCTGGTAAGATTGATGGAAACATAGAGATTAATTAAGGATTAAACAAAATGACAATATTAGACGTGTATATTTTACATTTTATTTTACTTTCAATCATCTTCTGAAAATTTATCTTCTTCATCCTCCGCGTCCTCATCTTCCTCTTCCTCCTTAACTTCACTTTCATCTACTTCGTTTTCCTCTTCGGATACTTCTAGCTCTTCTACACGATTAGACGTGTAATATGGAACTTCCGTTGTGTCCACCTCAACTATATTTATTACGAGAGGTAGCTCATCCTCCTGATAAACTATTTTGTCAACATCGTAGGTATTTCTGGCTTTAGTCTTGCATACTGTCCACCAGTCCAACCTAGTTGTTTACAAAAAAGTCCGAATAGGGTATATTGTACGGAGTGGTGATCACAGGACAACACGAATACTGGGAGCCCAAAAGTTCGAATGGGGTAAAACCGTAGGAGGAGCGACCCAATCTGATATTATGCGGATCCGAAGCAAAATCTAGATACTCTCGATCAAAGTGCTTCCATGCTTCCCCATCAGATGGGTGATCCAATACTCCTTCATATGTTCCCATCTAGAACAGATCATATTTTTTGCAGTCTCCTTCACCATAAAAAACCTCTGCAACTGCGGCATCAACGACAAGTATTACATCGAATCGGTAGGCTTCCTTGCACCGGGAGTCCTATTTGAACTTGTTGCTTTGTAGCGATCAACACCACAAAATTTGCACACATCTTCATCCTTGTCGTCTTTGTAGTATAACATGCACCCGTTGTGACATGTACTACAAGAAATTGTATGTTTAGCAACATATTTTAGCAACATAGTGTCTTTTATGTCTCTAAAAGCTACTTTTTACATGAATTGGCGACATGAGTGCTAGTATGTCGCAGAATCCACATAAATTTCATTGGAGGGAAACAAAATATCAATCGCGCAAAAAATTCTATACATATTGCGACATCCACATGTCGCAAAAAGATACTGTATGTTTTGCGACATGTGGTACATGTCTCAGAAAGATACTATATGTTCAGCGACATGTGGTACATGTCGCAAAAAGACACTATATCTTAGGAGACATGAAACTATGTAGGAAAATATATTTTCATAATTTATTAATTGCAAGATAACCTAAACATATATAAAACAAAACCTTTAAAAAACCATAAGATTTCAGATCCCTCTTTTGCGCCGGTTCTATTTCTCTTTCGCTGGGTTCTCTCTCAACGGCAGGATCCCTCGACGGAGATGGCAAAGAAGAAATGTAGGCTCTCCGGCGGCGTGGTCGCCGACATCGCGATCGGCTCTGCCGTCGCATCCTTTCTCCTTCTGGTCCTCGTCGTCGTCCTCTGCCACCGCGGAAAGGGCCGTAACAGGGGTGCCAGGTCGGCGGACGTCGCGGTGCTGGAGCGCACACCGGAGTCGGAGTCGGAGGTCGCGCTCATGGACAAGAGGGTGGTGGATGCCGCGACGGCGGCGGAGGAGCCGCCGGTTCCGGCTGCGGCCGGGAAGAGGCTGGTGTTCTTCGGGGCCGGGCCGAGGGTTTACGACCTTGAGGACCTGCTGAGGGCATCGGCGGAGGTACTGGGCAAGGGACGTTCGGGACGACTTACAAGGCCGTACTGGAGAACGGAAGCGTCGTGGCGGTGAAGAGTCTAAAGGAGGCGAGTATCACGGAGGGAGAGTTCAGGGAGAAGATCGCGGCAATCGGAGCGTTGAGCCACAAGAATTTGGTCGGGCTGAGGGCCTACTACTATAGCAAGGACGAGAGGCTACTCGTGTATGAGTACATGCCCATGGGGAGCTTGTCATCGCTTTATCATTGTGAGCAGCACTGGTTAATCTTCCTCCATTTTTGTTACTCTTGATAAAATGTTGTTAGTGGTGAAGCTTGCTATGCAATGGTAGGTCAATAATAGCTTACTGAGCTACGAGCTAACGGCACACTCCGAAGATCGGTGTCGTGTCATTGCAATGTTATTTCATACACTTATCAAGACACGACCACTCCAAAATGCAATAGGACGCACCATAATATATAAGTTGCAGCGCACATATTTTTTATATATTAGTGGCTTTCTAGCATAATTGGCTAAAAAAAAAGAAATTGGACAATGAATGGCTGCTTCTTAGAATTACTTTCTACGATTTGGGTTTACTTTTGCTAAAATTTGCTGGGCTAAATTACTCTAATGGCACCCCAACTGTAGCTTTTGGGTGATTTTGGCACCTTAACTTTCTACTACTCAATTTTGCCACCCCAACTTCATAAATTGATTTTTTGAAGCACATATGAAAAATCTGTAAATGATCTAGTGTTAATTGAACATTTAATGGTATGTTATAGAACCTGTATACTCTTTTTTAAGCTTTGTTGGTTTCGTGTTAACAATTATCATCTTTTCTTCCTTTTTGCCTATCAAAACATTTTAGACTCTATGTATCTCTTAAAGAAAGCACATATTCAGAAGCTATATTGTTGTAATATCACATAAGTTGCATATGCTAGCTCATATATAGGCTTTAGTACAAAACCTGCTTGCTAATTATGTTCAGTTGAAGCTATTAATATATTCTTGTGATATCAGGAGTACAATAAGCACGATAAAGAACCTGCTAAGTACATCAAGCAATGGAATGGTGTTAAGCTAAAGACTGGAGCACCATACACCTGTGATATTGGATATGAACGCTTTCTTGCACCTGAGGTCATTTTTCTTATTTATTGTTCTATTTATGTTCTGAAAATGATATCACTTCCTTTCCTATAATCTCAATGCCGTTAACAACATTTGTCTCTGGAACCTGATCATCATATGAAATGCCTGACTATATATACTTTGCAATTATATTTCTGTAGATTTCATCCAAAGATACCCACAAAAATTTTGAATCAATGTCCAACACTAGAAGTATATCTTTTCTTAAGGATTAGCTTATCTAAAATTTTTTTAAAGTAATTTGAGATGTTTAGTTTAACGATGTTCCAGTTTTTTAGGGCTATTAACCTGCCAACTTACGTTTTACAATTTGATCAGAACACAAATGGTGTGGCTCTCTACTTTATAGGATTTTCCTACGTGTGTTCAAATGGCAGTATTGTCTGCAGGTTTTGTGATGTACAGAAAGGTGTTAGGTGTGTCTACGTATGCATGTGATTAGGGTCATTGGTACATGTATATTACGTGGGTACCAATACCCACTAGATATATTGATCATTTATCTATTTATATTATACTGATACATCACATTTCTTGTTTATCTTGACTAGAACACAAATATGCACACAAATTCTGCGCATACAAGCCCTCACTCACACCCACCTAGGTCATGCTAACAGAATATTGATGCAGTTTACTGCTGTTATACTGCTATATACACTGCTACAATTCTGCACTTGTATTGGCTGATATCTTTGCTAGCAGTCTACAAACTGCACTCGGATAAATAATTTACCTACAATACATGTGAATCCTATACCTTAAGAATAAGTGGATTTTTTTTCTTGCTCGGGCAAATTTTTTTTGTTATTTTTTCTTGATTTATCTCAATTTTTTTTTGATTTGTCTCTAAATGTTTTGTTAAATGTTATACATGTTTTTTTTCTTAGTGTCTATTTGGGGTTGGGGAGGGGGGCATGTGGGAAGGCATGTGCTGTTTATCATCTTTATTTGAACATAAAATAATTTTAATTGGAAAACTGTATGCGGCATTGTGCAATATATGGGTGTGAAAAGAAACAAAAATTTGAAATCATGCAATAGATGCACAAAAGTTTCTTGAGGATAACTCTTTTCTAATACGTAATTCTGGAAGAATTTTACAACCTTTTATATGCATGCATGCCCAATTTTACTTACGGTACACCCTAAATCTTCGAGAAGTCATGGTTCGTACAGCAAAAACTGTAAGTGATAACTATTGAAACAGAAATGAATTTTCCTTCTCTCCAGAAGCAATCTCAGAAGCAGCTTGGAATAACACACAACTTTTTCCTTACATGTCCAAATAGACTCAGTTTCTCACATATAGTAGGGTCTTACAAAAATTGCATGGACACGGCAATGCCCGTATCTGGATCGTGTCCTTACATGCATTTATGCAACATAGGTAATTACTCATGTACCTAATTGGAACTGTCCTTATAATGTATCCGTAAATAGATTATATGTATTTCTTCGGATGAGTCAAGCAGGGACACACATTTTCAGGTATGTTTTTTTCCCTTTTTGGTGACCTTGCAAATCATTGCAATGACCTTTTTTTGTATGTAGCTAAGTAAATATATGAGGAAAAGTGTTATAGATTGGGAATACCTGAAAAAGAAATATGGAGATGGTGACACAGTTCCAAGAAAGCTTACACACTACTCTACTAAGAACAGGGGATATTTGATCATATATTCCCCATGATTGATATTGTTCAGGTAGTTATGTTGGGCATAAAGTTTTTGATTGGCTTGCTCCTTAAGCTTCGTCTGAGTTTTGGAATACGTTGTTTAAACTGGATTCATGTGTATGTTTTAGATTAAGTGATGAATACATGTAGCATATAATGGAAGATTCTAAGAGGGTCTTAGATAGTAGGTCCATACGTACAATAATGTGTATTCTCTTTATTTTTTTCAGGATTCATGGGTTTTTAATGGGTGGTTGACTATTTTTTCAATTTTTTTTCCTATTTTTGTTGTTGTGTTAATCATTATGTTTGAAAGACAACTTTAAGGAAGCTTTGTATAAAGAACCTGAATTTAGTAGACATTTTTGTACTTTCTCTCAGTTTAGCGTGAAGGTTTCTGCAGCTGTAGACAAATGATAAATATATGCCTGGTCGTTCCTCAAATGAAATAGCTTGTATATGTTGAACCTAGTTAGTATGTGTTATTAATGATCAAATTGCTTCTTTTTGCTAGTAGATAGGAGGAAGTTTGTGATCTACTATTTTTTTTATGTTATTAACCTCATTATGACTTGATTGATTCAGTACATTATTATATGTATTGTAGGAAAATTCTTCGTGAGCTGCAATTCTTCCCTTTCTTCAAGCTGAAGAGGATGAGCCGGTAACCCCTCGAATTTCTTTTTGTTTTCCTATTAAAATCTTAGCCATTCTGATGTGTTGGTCTACGGTTGGCAAATTGAATGAATATATGCATTATGCCCATTCTTCACTTGACTGGAAAAAAATTCTTATCAACATACCTTTAGTAAATAGCTGATATCATAATTTTTCCAATATAATTTTTCCAACGAATAGTTTATAAAACTAATAGCTGGAAATTCATACCTATTGATACAGAATCATGCTTGGCTTGAGACCTGTGTCTATTTCTAAGCATCATAAATTCTCGTCGGTTTAGGAAAGCTCGTCGTATGGAGTTTACAGTTTCAGATACATTCGGACCAATTTATCTTCATCTATAGAATCTGATTTTGACGAGGCCATGCCATAATAATAAATGGTCATATGTTATATGACTGTGGCCATTCCATAATAATAAATGGTCATATGTTGTATGACTGTGGCCATGCCATAATCACTTTGATTACATCTGTATCATGTTGCTTCAGGCAGAAGGTTACAAAAATTGTTTTCGTTGATATATTGCAGACTATTTTGTCGCATATGAATCCCAGAAGTGGTGCAAATCAGATTGCAATGCATCATCGCTTGCATCAAGTAGTGTTGTGCTGCATCATTTGGTTATAATACTCAACTGCAATGTTGTTTCTTATGTGGGTTTGACACCATCTTGATTTTCATTATACCAAACTATGCTACCGTGGTGTTTTTTGTATGGCTCTACTATATACCATGTTTTTATATGGTGGGTAGTTATTCACACATAATGTCTTTGCTATCAACCTAACTTTTGGATTGAAGTGATTATACTAGTGCTTAACAAGTTAAAGACTATCCTCATCAGTTATTTTATATAATCTTGATTTGAAGAGGGGACTTCACTATATATGCATGTCCCTTAAACCTGTCATTCTTTAAGTATATATTTTCTTTTACTTACAACTTTTCTTTTGTTTGCAGGATCGTATAGACAACATGCCAATTTTGGGGAAGACATTCATATCATGAGATCTATTGTAGGCTATTTTTTGAGAAAGACATTCAATTCATGTGTTTTAGTTTACACTATATTTGTCTAAGCTGGAATACAATATGTTTGTGGAATACAATATGTATTTTTTTGAATGGCTACTTGACGTTGTTAAAATATTACATTATTGGATTGTTTTATGAAGAGATGCTTGAAGACATTGTATTATTTATTATGTTGTGTTCATGGTAAGTTGTTCTTTGTTCTAAAGTTCGTTGAATAAATTTTTTAATGTTTGTGTGTTATTTTCGAAATAACTTTTTTACATTTATGTAGGAAAATATATGCAAAATAAATTAGTATAAATAAATATAAAAATATAAAATAGTTTTTTCGATAAAAAAATTGTGTAGCAAGAAGAGTATTTGTATTTGGCTACATTGGCTTTTACGACATCAAATTGTGTAGCAGGAAGAATTTTTAAAATATAAAAAAAATACAGAACTAGACATTTGGCGACATGTGTTATGTTGCCAAAGTATTATTTTTCTGCGACATACACGACATGTCGCCAAAAGTTATTCTAAATTATAACCAAAAGTGCTTACGTTCTGCGACATGTGCTATTTTATGTCGCCAATGACTTTCCCAGACAAGGCTACGGCGACATGTATGCGACATAGCCATATATGTTGCAGAAACGCTATGGCGACACAAATCTAACTTTTCGCTACATATTGCTTATGTCGCTGAACATGTATTTTCTTGTAGTATATGCATCAATTTTCTTGTATCCCATCCAGAGAGATCTCACCATTTTCTTAGACCGGTAGAAGTCTGTAGGTTACTTTGTACCTACCGGCAAGATCTCTATAATCAACTCGATGATTTGGTTGTAGCATTCTTGAGACATGTTAAAATCGGACTTGATGCTCAGCAGTCCTGTAACCACTTCCAACGTGAATGATCCTCACAACCAGGATACAAATAAGTCCTTGCATTCTCCAACAACTCCATGAACTTCGCAGCATCGGCATTCGATGCCTCCTCAACTGCATTATGATTGTCTGGATCGAAACTAGGCCCCGCAGCATCAAAAACCATGTTCACGTCCCTTTTTCATAAGCAGCGTGGTCATGGACATCCATATACGACAAATTATGCTCCAGCTCCGATGCTAAAGGTACAAGTTCTCCGTGTAACGTCCACTGATAGTAATTCGACATAAAATCTCTCCAGTACAAATGATATGTCACGTCCACTTCTGGATGATATTTCATGCTGTAATATCTCACACATGGATACTTAATTTTGGTACGGTCCATGTACTGAGGGAACGCCTTGGCAAACTGCAGGAATTGCTCTACCCCATGTATAAATTCATCCCGTACACATCGCATACATCATTAGGATGACAATGTACATCCACGAACAATATCGCAAATAGTAATTCATATCCATTAATTATCAATAATTCTGCAAAGATAGATACACATTATCCATGAGATCTACGATACCAATTCCGATACCAATATCGATACTGTGAACCTTGGTTAATATTATTATTTTCACACTTTCTCTAGCTAGGTTAAGGTTGAGATAGATATCATATATATGATGCATAATAGTCGGCTGAATGAGCCGAATAAGAAGAAAGAAATTAGGGAGGCTCACTCTATACACTCTAGGATACTCACTCTATACACTCTAGGATACTGTGATATACTACTAGTATATTCACTCTATACACTCTTAATTATGCAATACATATATAGGATACTATACTATATATGAGATACACTACTATTAAGACATATATACTCTAATATGGACATACAGTCGCCAACTCTAACCTATACCAATCCACATAACCCCCTTTACTAAATTAGTCAAAAAGATACTCTAACATCCTATACTCCAACCTATACCAGTCCACATCTCCCCCTTCCTATTATCTGATTTTCCTCCTTCATTCGTATGTGACAGTAGCTTCATATATATATATATATATATATATATATATATATATAACTATATATATATATATATATATATATATATATATATATATATATATATATATAATATATTGCCAGATTCTTTTGGGGCTACAGTCATGGTGAGGACAAGCACCGCTGGACCAGTTGGATCACCATGACCAAACCCACCGAGGAGGGCAGACTGGAATTTTGTAGATTAGATCACTTAGTGGACGCATTCTCCATGAAGTTATGCTGGAAGCTGCGCACGGATAACTCTCTCTGGACCAGGTTCATGAAGGTCGGATACTTCAGATTCGTCCACCCAACGATGGCCTTAGTGAACAACAGATCCTCGGCCACCTGGTGACGCATCTCCCGAGGCCGCGAGCTCGCCGAACCTCTTATCTTTCTGCAGTTGGGCAACGGTCACTCTTCGGTGAGTCATGAGCGTTGGCTGGGAGATGTGCTCCTCACCGTCAATAACCCTCACATCGAGAAGATCTGTGACCTGTGGGACAATGCCTCTGGATAGATTTGGAACAGAGTCAGAGATTGGCTCGGGCAGGAGACGACCGATAGTCTCGCAGCCGCTAATTTGTAGATCTCCAACGAACCAAACTCCCTGCGGTGGACCCAAATCTAAGCGGCTCGTTCTCGCTGGCATCTGTCAGGATAGTCGCTAAAGGGACCGGCACTCCGTCCCCCTATATTGCCCCTTACTGGAAATCATGCATCCCAAACAAATGGTCGATCCTGATCTGGACAGCACAGAGACAAAAACTTTCCACTGACGACTCCATCACCTCTTTCGGCTACACCCTCGCATCGAGATGTCACTGTTGTGCCTCCCCCACGAGGAGTCGGTGGAGCAAATCCTATATTTCGGAGACCTGGCATCGCAGTTGTGGACAAGCCTCAACATAAAGCTCCGACAGACTCACCATCCTGGAGGCTTCAATGGTCTTCTTGCCAGCTGAAGATGCTCCAATGGCCGTCAGATCGTCGCAGCCGCTGGTATTTGGGTTCTGTGGATAAATCAGAACCAGTATAGGTACGAAGGGCATCAATTCCTTCCTCACTAGCTAGTAAGTGAAGTCCTCCGTCAGATCCACCGAGCCAGGAGGCGCTGCACTCACTCTGAGGACAGCTTTTGGACTGCCTTGGCCTAGCCTCCGCCCTTCAGCGCACGATTTTTTGGTTGTTGCGCTGCGTCCTTTTGTCATTGTTCCTTTCTTTTTTGGCACGTGGCGCTTTTACTTGTACAGGCATCGGCTTTTTGCCCCTGATACTTCAATAAAGTTCCTCTTCCCTAATATATATATATATATATATATATATATATAAATGGCCTTCCAGATCTTCTCCCTTCCTTCAGCGTCGGCCCGTGGTCCCCTCCCCGCCACTCCTAGCCGACCGGCCCTCGCCCCATCCCCTTCGTCTTGCTTATGCCACCCTCCCGCACACCGCAGCCGCCTCCGGCGTGTCCTTGGGGCGTCGTCGCCACAGCGGCTCTTAGCAGCAAGCTCGCAGCTTCAGCCCGTGGCCGCCGATGGCATCACCGATGCGCTCGGTTTGTGCATCGTCGTCTCCCCCTAGCCACCCGGCGAGCAGCAGTCGTCCATCCTCGGGCCCCCTCCTTCTCCCCTGTCCTTTGGGTGGTTCGCGGCTCAGCTGCAGCTTGTGGAACGCAGTCTCGCAGCAGCGGCCTCCGCCCCCATCGGAGTCGCGCCAGCCTTTGACCCAGCGCCAACCTCCCGGCCTGAGTCTTCGGGGCCCCCCTACCGCCCTCTTCCGGCCAGCCTCCTCATCTTTCTCCCGCGACCCCCATATCGCCGCTCCCCCCACCCTCTGGGTTTCGCTGCGGGGCCAGCGCCTCCCTCCCGGAGTCGTTTGACCTGAGCCGGCCCCGACCCTCATTGGGTCCCCCACCGCTCTCCCGCCCTCACTCCACCACCGCTCTCCCGTCCGCACTCCACTGACTATCCATTTTCGAATTTCGAAAGGGAACAGGTTGCAAGGGGCCACGTGATCCCCTCGGTTCTAGGCCCCGCGTTGGGGAGCGTGCGCCCATTCTGCACAGTCAACTGTTGGGGCACAATCAACCATCCGTGCGCCTATCCGGCGCTGTCAACTAGTGTGCGCCCATCCAACGCCAATCCTCCTAGCCACGTACGTCAGTCGCTTTACTGTGCCACTTTGGGTACAGGGGTTGCTGCTCCTTTGGGCGCACCTTATGGCGTAGCTGTAGTGGGCCCCGTGCTCCTTCCTCTTATTGCGCCTGGGGTGGGTGCACCCCAGCCCCCCATCCTGCTTGCAAGATTCTGCGCTCTTTGATCTGGGGGCCCCCCTCTCTTCTTGCGCCTCAAGTAGGTGTAACCCATCATCTTGGGGCTTCTCCTGCAGGGGGCGCAACCCATCCTCTCAGAGCTTCCATCCTTCCGGTTGCACCAAGAGTGGGCGCACCCCCTCCTCCCGTCCCCCCGCTTCCATCCTCTTCGCCAGCGCCTTTGTCGCCTGTCGACGTGATGCTGCTCTCTGACGCGGTCGGGCTTCTGCATTAGTCGGTTTGCATCGTCGGTCACCCGGACCCACCATTGGCGCATCCTAGGCCTATCTGTGCTTCCTATCAGCCGCCCCCTCTGGGCGCCGCCCACACAATTTCCCCGGCCGGGGCGTCCACTGGTTCCCCTAGTGGCCAGTCCCATCCCCCGCTGCATGCTCTCCACCAGTCCGGGCTTGGAGATGTCACGCATTCTGGTCTCACCATTGCGGCACCCATCCCTCCTTTGGGCGCAACCCAGTCCCCTCATCCTTCGGGTGCATCCCAGGTTCCCCTGCCTCCGCGTCCTGGGACCCCTAGGAGTCAACACCCTGCTCCCTAGGCGCAAGCCAACCAATTTGGGCACTACTTCTTCTGGCGCTACCCAGATACTGGGTCCACCTATTTCGGGCTCGAATCAACGCCCGATCCCGTCCTTTGCCGACATCCTTCGACTGGACTGGACCCCCAACCAAAGGCTCCTGTTCCCTGACGTCCATCTTCCCGATGTCGAGTATTCGATGATTTCTTCCATGCCGACGGTGCTATTCTCCGACAAGGAACTCTGTTCTATGGCCACCTTATTCCCCTACTCCTTCGTCCTCAAATTCTCATCCGGATGTTCCAAACTCACCAGGGTCGCAGTGGTTATCGCCAGTTGGCAGCTCTCAGCTGAGTACATGGTAGCTCCCTCGACCCAAGATATAGTCTGCTACACCTTTCCTTCGACCTTGACCACAGGACGGTGTGGTCCAAAGGCACCGAGAGAGTCGACTCCCACCAGATGAAGATAATAAAGTGGTCAGCAAACTTTAAAACCATAGAAGACTCAGCGATGGTGGCCGCCTGGGTCACTCTACCCAATCTCTCCCTCATTTGCTTCGTTCCGGCAGCTCTTAGGCGTATAGCCAACTCCTTCGGGACTTATGTGGCCACCGCTGCAGAAACTAGCAAACTGACTAAAGCGCACTACACCAAGATTTATGTGGAGCTTGACCTCACCTTAGAACCCCCCAACCACATACTCATTGAACTGGGCAACCGGACCCGCACCCAACAAATTATCTACTATAATCACATAATCTTCTGTACTTACTGCCATTTATGCGGTCACTTATCCAAGCATTGCTTCTGTCTCCATCCGGAGCTTAAGAAGAAACCGGAGCGGACTGAACCCAATCCCAAAGGGAACCGGCATTAAATAACCGCCCAACCACCCATGATTCCTCTATCGAACACCCACACCAGATTCAACTCCGGTGAAGATAAAATCGACAGAGACAACTCAGCAGAAAGAGCCATGATCCCCTACCACCAACCTGGCCTCCCTCTGGCCAATCAGTTCAAAGCCCTCGCGCTTGAAGCTATGGACCCCTACAAGGAGACGGCTTCGCCTGCCGACCTCGTCAAGACTTTCGGGAGGGTCCCGAAGGATCTCACCTCTCCACGCCTAGAGGACACAGAGGAGTCCATACTACCCCCGTCGATCGCCACCGACCCCCAACCAGTGCACCCACCATCAATGCTCTTGCTCTTCTACGACCAGAGTAGGCACATAGAGGCCTTCAGGTCGTCACCGCAGGATTCCCTCTCCAGGCGGTAGGCGACTAGATTAAAATCTGCGATGACTCCCTCCTCATCCCGCTGGAGCAAACCGATCTCGATTCAGTCGGAGAAACGGTCGAACATCCAAAATGCTCCGACGACCCCAGCACACCCGACAAGATGGCGGGTGTATCACCCATTGCTAACAGGAAATCGGAGAAGAAAAAGTTTGCAAAGCCCCCAAAGTCCCCGTCAATGCACATTAGGTCTGCTGCTAAGTGGTCTAACCAACCCCACCCAAATCTCCAATAATGGTAAAAATTCTCTCCTGGAATGTCTACGGTCTGGCGAACAAACCGACTATGAGGAGAATTACCAGCCTTAAGAAAACTAACAAGATCGACATCTTGATCATGAACCAAAAATCCCTCACAAGAGACTCAAAGCCAACCAACTGTAATTAGGCTTTCACTCGGCCATAGCCAGTAGACACGACATTTGGATCCTCAGCTCCAAGGCCGTTCAAATCAGAATCATCTACGAATCCAGATAAGCCATTTCGTGCTGGGTGAAATACCCTTTGATCCCCAACTGCGCCATCCTTTATGCGGTTCACGATAGTTGCGATATCGTGGAACGTAGACACCTCTGGAACGACCTCCTGAATATCAACAATCGTAACCTTAACCTCCCATGGCTTTACATTGGGGACTTCAATGCCATCACCTTCAGAGATGAGAAAATAGGAGGACGCCCCCTCCTCGACCAGCCATGCAAGAATTCAACGACTTCATCTTCAACTCTCACCTCACATCCCTTCCGTTCAATTGTAACACATTCACCTGGTGCAACATGCAGGAAGGCAACCGTCGGCAATTCTTTCGACTCGATAGGGCTTTAGCGAATGCTCACTGGCTAGGGATGGGGACTAACACTAAGCTATCTCACATTAAAGCCACCGAATCTGACCATGCCCCACTGCTAGTTGAAATCACTAGCACATCCAACCAGTCCAGGAAAAGCTTTCGATTCTTGGACTTCTGGAGCGAGCACCCCCAAGTTTTGGAGGTCATCACGGAAGCTTGGAACAGCACAGACACACTCGAACCTCTCAACCGAGTGGCTATCAAACTCCAGGCCACGAGGAAAGCTCTGGCAGCTTGGAGCAAGCAAGCTTATGGAGATATCTTTCAAGCCATTCGTGAGTCTGAGAATGATATTACTCGAGCCGAAGCCAGGTACATGACCGACTGTTCGCCTGATACTAGGAAGCCTCTGAATCTCACCAAAGCTATCCTCAAATTCAAGATGAAAATTGAGACCAATTTTTAGAAGCAGAAAGCCAGGATCAAATGGGACAACGAGGGGGACAACAACTCGAAATTCTTCTACGCCTGCATAAATGGGCATAGACAAAAACTCACCCTCCACCAGATTATCGTTGACGACGGTACCAGCATCAGCGATCCTAAGGGTATCCAAGTGGAGGCACCTAAGTTGTATTCTAAACTTTTCTCCAAGAAAACGGTCCTTAGAGACAACACCTTCCTGGACGAGGTTCCCCAGCTCATTAACGACATAGACAATACCCGGCTTGAACAACCCCCTTCAGAGGACGAAGTGAAAGAAGCTGTCTGGGCCCTCGACGCACACAGTGCGCCAGGGCCAGACGGATTCTCGAGAATCTTTTTTCGTACATGTTGGTACACTATCAAGGTTGATATACACAATGTGGTCACCGCCTTCCTCCAAGTAGCTACTTACCCCACAGCCATCTCGAGCACCAACCTTATCCTAATCCCAAAGAAAGACAACCCAGAGACATTTTGCGACTTTCGCCCAATTAGTCTCTGCACCTTCACCAACAAGATCATCTCCAAGATCATCGCTTCCCGCATGGTAGGCCTCCTCCCCAAGATTATCTCGGAGCAGCAGAGTGGCTTTGTTCGGGAGAGAAATATCCAAGATAACATCATGTTGGCCCAAGAGTTAGTCACCTGTATGAAGCTACCAGCAAGAGGGAGCAACATAGCCATCAAATTGGACATGGAGAAGGCCTACGACAGACTGGATTGGCAATTCATGATCTGGGTCTTCAGAGCCTTCAGATTCTCCAAAACGTGGACCAGCATCGTATGGAGATCGATCAGTAACTCGTGGTTCTCTACGGTTATTAACGGCCACGTGGATGGCTTCTTCAAATCTAGTCATGGGGTCAGGCAAGGAGATCCTCTATCTTCCACCATTTTCGTCATTATGGCGGACGCTCTAAGAAGAAACCCTAATAAGATGGCATACTTTCCCAACTTCCAGCACTACCACAGCCAACGGCTGCCCGATCATCACCCACCTGGCCTTCGCCGACGATATACTCATATTCTCTTTCGGAGATGCCGGATCGGTGGACGTCGTCCATAATACTCTCCAGAGTTACAAAAGGTGCTCTGGCCAGAAGATCAACCCTGATAAAAGTGTTATCTATACCCACCATAAAATCATGAGAGATCAAGCGGTTAGCATCTCGACCACCACCTCACTCCCCATCCAGTACCCTCCATTCCACTACCTGGGGTGCCCCCTCGTGTATGGCAGATCTAACGCCGGGATCTTCGAAAACTTGATCACTCGCATAAGGAAGAAGCTCGAGGGCTGGCCCAATGTCACGCTTTTCCCGGAGGCAAGATTATCCTCATCAACCACGTCCTCACTTCCATTCCCATCTACACCATGGCTGCCTGCTTCCCTCCCAAGAAATTTCTTTCCTACATCGAGAGCATCTTCAACAACTTCCTCTGGGGACACAGTGGCAGCCACGACAAGCATTATTGGGCTAGCTGGGATACCATTGCTCGCACTACCGGGGAGGGGGGCCTAGGCTTCACTAAACTTACCCACATCGTTAATGCCTTCTCAATAAAATTATGGGGGAAACTACACACGAGTAAGAATTGATGGACCAAGTTCATGAAGGCTAGATACTTCAAGCACATCCACCCGTCTACGGCCATCGCGAATAGCAGATCCTCTGCGGCCTGGCGTCGCATTCTCATCGGACGATCTCTCGCCGAACCAGCGATCCTCCTTAAGGTGGGCAACAGTAAAGCTTCGCCATTTCTGGAACGCTGGGCCGGCGATATCCTGTTCCTCAACATTTCTGCTGCTCCCAGGAACAACACTATCAAGGACCTGTGGGACCCCCTAATAACACCTAGAATTGGAACAAAATTTGTGTTTGGGCTGGTTCTGAGGCGGTTAATTATATTCGTCGTACCAGAGTTAATATCGGACCGGACGCAGATACGCTAGAGTGGGCGCCCGATGTTAATGGAACATTCTCGGTTAAGTCGGCCAGAAGAGTGATTCTAGGCAATACGGCTTCATCGCCCACTATTGCATCCTTCTGGCAGACCTGCTTCCCCAAGAAGTGGTCCTTCCTCATCTGGAGATCCCTTTTCAACATCCTCTCCACTATTGACACTCTCACCACCATCGGTTTCAGCCTTGCTTCTGCTTGCACATGCTGTTCCAATCGACAATTGGAAACGGTCAACCACATCCTCAGTCAAGGGGAACAACCGATCAAGGTATGGAGAGCTATTTCTCGGCATTACATATTTTCTCTCAGGGGCGACAACTTTCCCCATATCATGGCAACCTGGGCCTCAGTGTCCCATGGACACCAGATCGTCGCTGCGGTCGTAACGTGGGTGCTATGGAAGAATCGGAACAAGAAAGATATGAAGGTCGCCAGTACAACGCAGACCAACTAATATGTGAGACCATTCGTCAGTCCCGTAAAAGGAGATCCCTCTGCGAACATGGCCAGACGATATTCTGGAACTCTCTCCTATCCTCGTTTTTGCCGGGGTGACTCACATTTTCTCTTCTTTTGTCAGTATACGTGTATAGGCTTCGACATTTTGCGCCTTATGGTATACTTGTAAAGGTTCGGCTTTTCAGCCTTCATGAATAAAATGGGGGATTCAATATATATATATAATATATATATATATATATATATACACACACACATCTACGTATATAAGGGAGATAGCATTGTGTCGTGTCAGTGTATGTGTGTGTATGTCTGTGTCGTGTGTGCGTGTGTGTCATGTCAGTACGTGCGTATGTGTCGTGTCAGTGTAGGGTTATACCTTCCTTGGTCAGGTCGGGGTCGCCGGAAAGAGGGGGCGGGGAGGATGTCGATGGCGGGGAGGATGTCGACGACGAACGGAGTAAGAGGGGGCTGTTGTAAGAGGGGGCTGTCGGGGAGAGGGGGTCGCCGGAAGGAGGGGGGCGCTGGAGAGGAGAGGGAAAGGGGAAGAGAATTTTTGGGAGCGGAAGATTGAAAATTTTGGGTGAAAGAAAATGGAAAATCGATCGGCTGGAACCCTACATGAAATATTTTATTGACATCCATAATTGACGTCGCTAAACGTCATTGTTCAATAAATAACTGGCGACGTAACTAATATGGAGTCGCAAAGCGTCGCTGAGTTAAACAAAACAGCGACGTTCTGTGACTAGACCGTAACATCAGCTTTCCAAACCATAATGTGTGTCGCTAACGGTCGCTAAACGTCGCTGATTTTAACGTTCAGCGATGTATTTATAAAATGTCGCTAAATACACAAAAATTACTGACGTATATAACTGACGTCGCTAAATTCGTCGCCAATATGACTTATTTTGAAAGTGTTCTTCACAAACTCTAGGTCGTAGGAGAACTTTGATTCTTGTATAAGACCCCAAAATTTTTGGATTATTTTATTTATTTATTTATTAGGCTAAAATAGGATTTTATGAAATTTGTGAATATCTTTAAACTAAATAGTTATTATTGTAGATGACCTTAGCCATGGTTGAGTTTGAATATGCAAGACGACTAGAAAGTATGGCATGCCTAGCATTGTTGGGTGCTTTAACTAGCATTCTAGCCATGTTAGGAGTGCCATGGTCATACGGTAGTCCCTTGCATGTTAACCATTCAAATCATGGCACAAGTCGTAATTTTTATTTACATAATTAGTAAGAAAGTCTTTATGACTTTTTAGGAGACCCGGTTGCACCAAAACTTTCCACACCTCTTCCAAGCCGAATCCAATCCTATGTAGGCATGTTGGGCATTAAAAATATTAATAATTACATTTATTTTTATTAATTCAGATTTTGTAGTGTAATTACATAGATAGAATTAAATAGTTATATATTAGAAAACTCCTTTTTAAATCCTCAATCCAATCAACTAGCCAACTCACCAAACAACCAAATCATGCCAAGTGGACTCCTACCATGTTAATTTCGGCCAAACAAACCCCCCATTGCTAAATGCATCAAATTAAATAGGATTTAAATCCTAGATTGCTTAAAATTTATTTAAGGATATGTTAAATATACCAACTTATCCCAAACCTTAACCAAATCCTAATCTTTCTTTCCCCACCTTGTGGCTGACCACTTCTCCCTATCCCCCTACTCATGGCCTCCATACATCATCCCTTTATTATACATCATCCCCTCCTTCACAAAAACTCATCTCCTCCACCTTACATCCATCCAACCCTTCAAAACAAATCCTAAAAAAACTCCATCCTCCATCCAACCCTCTATAGCCATTATCAACTCTCCCATACTCATCAAGAGAGGTTTAGCAAGCTAGGATAGCAGGAAAGATTGGAGCTGTGGTGAAGAGAAGTTATCACCACCCTTTCTAGCAAGGATCTTTGGTAAGAACGCTAATCTTTTCTTCTAAAAATCTTTGCTAAAATTCTGTAGAATATATGTTATTAAATCTGTAGAAATTTTATTTTGATGAATTTTGTTATATTTAATCATCCATAAAAGTTTCATGTATTATAGGCATAATATCCATGTTCCAGTAGGGTCAAAAATTAACACCATTGTGAAGGAATTACTAGTTGTTGATGCCTATTCTTGAAACTGAACTTTATGTGTATTAATATACATAAATTAGTATTTTTAAGTATTTTTCCACGAATTTAGCAACTCAATTCTGGCTGAAGAAATTATAGGTCAAAACTAGCTAATTTCGGGCGACCTGCTGACCTAGAATGACCCAAACATGTAGTATAATACTACCCTTGTATCTCTGATGTTATTCTGGAAAATAAAGTATTTTATTTCTTTTTAAATTATGTTTTTGGGTTATTTTATCAATTATGAGTAATTAACTATGTTCCAGACAAGTTTCGGGCTAACTAGCTAACTTAGTAATCAACTAGTCATAAATGTCTTTAGAAACATTAATTCTGTAATTTTAGAGTTAATTCTATATAAAATTAGTTTAAATAATATTTTAATGATTTTTATATAATTTCTAAGTATAGTATTGAAGTAGGGGCATAACTGACTAACTGGGAGTTGGAAACCCAAAAAAAATTGTGTTCGGTGTCTCGTGGAGCCTGTATGTGATTGTATAGGTCTAAAGGGTCCCACAAGAAATTGAATATAATCTTAAAACGTTATCTTGACTAATTAAGTCATATTGTAAGTTCATGAGTAGTGGCTTAATTTAGTTCATTAATTATCTAGGAGCGTCAGGTTCTAGAGGCATGGACACGGAAGCGAAACTCCATCCTCACATCGCGGAACCAGGCGGAACCAGGCAAGTATACCTTGCCTCCCTTTACAGTTTAATTTCATGTTTATATTTTTCATGTTATTAGTGTATTATCATAGATACTATATTTGTTATAGATTTTACATGATTCATTAGCTTTTTTGTCTACTTGCTTTATCTAGTTTCTACATACCGTATTCACCAGTTTATGGTCTTGCTTGACTTGACAGTATAGTTATACTGGACTTGACTGAGTCGTACCTTGTCTCACCAGTACCTTGCTTGAGTCGTGTCATAGAACGAGTACGTGTAATTGAACTGCTAAATCTTTGTTATTATTTTCTTGGCACCAGAGACTCCACTCGGAACGAGGGTGTTTGCCTTGATCTGTTTACATCCGTGAGTCCACACTCGGGACAAGGATGTCAATTATTTATACCAGAGAGTCCACACTCGAGACGAGGGTGTTGACTTGACTTGCACCAGAGAGTCCACTCGGGACGAGGGTGTTTACATCAGAGAGTCCACACTCGTGACGAGGATGTTATACTTGTACCAGAGAGTCCACACTCAGGACGAGGGTGCCTTGTCGTGAACTAACCAGAGAGTCCACACTCGGGACGAGGGTTGGTAATTATTTCAAACCTGCGAGTCCACTCAGGACGAGGGTTTGGTATTCCTTTGATCTCGTGTTTGCTTGTTCATTTAGCAGTTCAGTTACGTGTAGTTGTTCTTGTATCCCAGTTCATAGTCACCTGTCAGTAGCCACTTGTCGTTAGTCACTTGTTAGCAGTTTGGTCGTAGTCTCTTGCCACGTTAAGTGTCGTTCCTTGTTATATCCTGTTTATATATTATCATGCATGATTAAACTGCTAGATAGGCATGTTTATATGTATCTTGCTATGTCTTCTGAGGACCTGATGATCTTTTCAGGTTTAGCGACTGCATGAAGTTAGTTAGCAGCGCGGGATGGTAGAGGATTGTGATGTATGATACAGGTATTTGCTTGTGATATTTTTTTTTATCTTCTCGTGCTTTATATTCCGTACCATTATATATTCTGCTTATTTTATAGACTCATATCATTCTTGGAGTCTAATCAGATAATATCATAATGGGCTGCAGACCATGACCCATAATTGTTCATTCGTGTTTCATATTCTTATTGTAGATTGAGATATAGATTTGTTTTGCCATGATTTGGCAGTATATCATAGCCGGCGTTTACGTATTCGAGAGGGGCTGGTGTCCTCTAGATACGTAGCTGGCTTGCTCACGTGCTCGTGTCCGAAAAGCGGGTACGGGTCGTGATAAGTTTTTTGGTGGCCCATGCAGGTCAGAGCATATCGTATCGATTACGTAACTGTACTGATCGAGCCTGCGAATATGACTTAACCTTTAGAAATCTCAATCCACTGTGCCTTGAAAAATTCTCTTAGAAACTTCTCTACCGCCCTTGAACTTCGTATTTACTCTCGATTACTCTTCCTTTGCTTTCTCGTATCCTTGATTCTCGTCCCTTTCTATTTTGGAGCGACGAATAATCGTGCTATATAATCAAAAAATTCTTAAGTTATAGTGTAAGTTTGCTTATTGTATTGTGATTGCTTGATAGATAAGGGGAATTATAGATGCCATATGCCATAGGGCATCATGTGTTTGATGAGGTAGTTTGACCAAAGGTGGGTAAACGTTCTAGAAATGGCTAAATGATCATACTAGGTTACGCCCTTTATGGTAGTCGGTTGATCAAGAATAGAGTAGTAGTTTTAGAGTAGAGACTGACCCTGTACTAGAAGAACCTAAATATAGGCTAACCCAGTCCATTTAGCATTATGCCCTACCAGTTGTAAAGTTAGGATTCGACAGATTGGTAGGTATCACTTAGATTGATTAGGTGAAATGAGACTTATATAGTTGTGACAATAATATGGTTAGAAGGGCAAACCTTCAACGTCATTATTGTAAGACTACTGGTACCAAGAATAGCGACTAGAGATAACCATCAATAGTTTTATGATAGAGATGTAGTAAACCAAATTATTTAGGATTGATTATTACTTGAGTTATTAGGAAACACCGTGGTGACCTAGCGTATTCTTTAAACTATTCCTAGTTACACTAGCGCAGTTCTTTGTTAGTGAGCCTAATTTTAATTTCGAGGACGAAATTCTTTTAAGGTGGGTAGGAGGTAAAACTCCAGATTTTTGGATTATTTTATTTATTTATTTATTTGGCTTAAATGGGATTTTATAAAATTTGTGAATATCCTTAAATTAAATAGTTATTATTATAGATGACCTTAGCCATGGTTGAGTTTGAATATGCAAGACGACTAGAAACTATGGCATGCCTATCATTGTTGGGTGCTTTAACTAGCATGCTAGCCATGTTAGGAGTGCCATGGTCATATGGTAGTCCCTTGCATGTTAACCATTCAAATCATAAGTCATAATTTTTATTTAAATAATTAGTAAGAAAGCCTTTATGACTTTTTAGGAGACCCGGTTGCACCAAACCTTCCCAAACCTCTTCCAAGCCAAACCCAACCTTATGTAGGCATGTTGGGCATTAATAAATATTAATAATTACATTTATTTGTCTTTAATTCAGATTTTGTAGTGTAATTACAATGATATAATTAAATAGTTCAATATTAGAAAACCCCTTTTTAAATCCTCAATCCAATCAACTAGCCAACTCAACAAACAACCAAATTATGCGAAGTGGACCCCCACCATGTTAATTTCGGCCAAGCAAACCCCCCATGGCTAAATGCATCAAATTAAATTGGATTTAAATCCTAGATTGCTTAAAATTCATTTATGGATATGTTAAATATACCAACTTATCCCAAACCTTAACCAAATCCTAATCTTTCTTTCCCCACCTTGTGGCCGACCACTTCTCCCTATCCCCCTCGTCATAGCCTCCACACATCATCCCTTCATTATACATCTTCCTCTCCTTCACAAAAACTCATCTCCTCCACCATACATCCATCCAACCCCTCAAAACAAACCCTAAAAAACTCCATCCCGCATCCAACCCTCTATAGCCATTATCAACTCTTCCATACTCATCAAGAGAGGTTTAGCAAGCTAGGATAGCGGAAAAGATTGGAGCTGTGGTGAAGAGAAGTCATCACGACCCTTTCTAGCAAGGATCTTTGGTAAGAACGCTAATCTTTTCTTCTAAAAATCTTTGCTAAAATTCTGTAGAATATATGTTATTAAATATGTAGAAATTATATTTTTTTGAATTTTGTTATATTTAATTATCCATAAAAGTTTCATGTATTATATGCATAATATCCATGTTCCGGTAGGGTCAAAAATTAACACCATTGTGAAGGAACTACTAGTTATTGATGCCTATTCTTGAAACTGAATTTTATGTGTATTCATATACATAAATTAGGATGTTTAAGTATTTTTAAGTACTTTTTAACGAATTTAGCAACTCAATTCTGGTCGAGAAAATTATAGGTCAAAACTAGCTAATTTCGTGCGACCTACTGACCTAGAATGACCCAAACTTGTAGTATAATATTACCCTTGTATCTCCGATGTTATTATGGAAAATAAAGTATTTTACTTCTGTTTAAATTATATTTTTGGGTTATTTTATCAATTATGAGTAATTTACTATGTTCCGGACAAGTTTCGGGTTAACTAGCTAACTTAGTAATCAACTAGTCATAAATGCCTTTAGAAATATTAATTCTATAATTTTAGAGTTAATTCTATATAAAATTAGTTTAAATAATATTTTAATGATTTCTATATGATTTCTAAGTTTAGTATTGAAGTAGGGGCATAACTGACTAATTGGGAGTTGGAAACCCAAAAAAAACTGTGTTCGGTGTCTCGTGGAGCCTGTGTGTGATTGTATAGGTCTAAAGGGTCCCACGAGAAATTGAATATAATCTTAAAACATTATCTTGACTAATTAAGTCATATTGTAAGTTCATGAGTAGTGGCTTAATTTAGTTAATTAATTATCTAGGAGCGTCGGGTTCCAGAGGCGTGGACACGGGAGCGAAACTTCATCCTCACATCGCGGAACCAGGAAAGTATACCTTGCCTCCCTCTACAGTTTAATTTCATGTTTATAGTTTTCATGTTATTAGTGTATTATCATAGATACTATATTTGTTATAGAATTTACATGATCATTAGCTTTCTTGTCTACTTGCTTTATCTAGTTTCTACATACCGTGTTCACCAGTTTATGGTCTTGCTTGACTTGACAGTGTAGTTATACTGGACTTGACCGTGTCTTGACTGAGTCGTACCTTGTCTCACTAGTACCTTACTTGAGTCGTGTCATAGAATAAGTATGTGTAATTGAACTGCTAAATCCTTGTTATTGTTTCCTTGGCACCAGAGAGTCTACTCGGGATGAGGGTGTTTGCCTTGATCTGTTTACATCCGTGAGTCCACACTCGGGACGAGGATGTCGATTATTTGCACCAGAGAGTCCACACTCAGGACGAGAGTGTTGACTTGACTTGCACCAGAGAGTCCACTCGGGACGAGGGTATTTACATCAGAGAGTCCACACTGGGGACGAGGATGTTATACTTGTACCAGAGAGTCCACACTCGGGACGAGGGTGTCTTGCCATGAACAAACTAGAGAGTCCACACTCGGGACGAGGATTATTACTAACCAGAAAGTCTACACTCGGGATGAGGGATAGTGAATAGTTCAAACCTGCGAGTCTACTCGGGGCGAGGGTTTGGTATTCCTTTGATCTCGTGTTCGCTTGTTCATTCAGCAGTTCAGTTACATGTAGTTGTTCTTGTATTCCAGTTCATAGTCACCTGTCAGTAGCCACTTATCGTTAGTCACTTGTTAGCAGTTTGGTCGTAGTCTCTTGCCACGTTAAGTGTCGTTCTTTGTTATATCCTGTTTATATATTTTTATGCATGATTAAACTGCTAGATAGACATGTTTATATGTATCTTGCTATGTCCTCTGAGGACCTGATGATCTCTTCAGGTTTAACGACTGCATGGAGTTAGTTAGCTGTGCGGGATGGTAGAGGATTGCGATGTATGATACAAGTATTTGCTTGTGATATTTCTTTATTATCTTCTCGTGCTTTATATTCCGTACCATTATATATTCTGCTTATTTTATAGACTCATATCATTCTTAGAGTCTAATCGAACAATATCATAATGGGCTGCAGACCATGACCCATAATTGTTCATTCATGTTTCATATTCTTGTTGTGGATTGAGATATAGATTTGTTTTGCCATGATTTGGCAGTATATCATAGCCATGACAGCGTTTACGTATTCGAGAGGGGCTGGTGTCCGCTCGATACGTAGCTGGCTTGCTCACGTGCTCGCGTCCGAAAAACAGGTGCGGGTCGTGACATCTTGTTTTCTCATCCTCCGTCCAGTCCTCTCTGATGAGGGTCTCGAAGACTCCTTTCTCAGGGCAGTCGTTGAACACGTGTCCTACCCTGGCACAGAACGAATAGAACATAGGTAGTCTCTCGTACCGCACAAAAATATATCTCGCGTTGGAGCCGTCAACTATAGTGCATATGGATTTCTTGAGAGGTTTGGAGATGTCGATCAGAACTTTAAGGTGAGCGAAAGTTTTCTATTGGCCCGCTTCTGCATCGGAGATAGATCTAGGGGAGCCTATGGCCTCCGCTACCCGAGAGATCGCCTTACGGTTAAGGAACTTCGGTGGTAACTTATGGAATTGCACGCATAAATCAGCCATGTTAAACTTGTATTCTTCGGGAAGTTTCCCTGGGTCACAAACCTCGAGCACGAAAAGATCTTCATTAATACTCCACGGGGCTTCGGTGAGGATGCGATTGACTTCCTCCGGAGATGCTAGGCGAACCAGGATAGTGCCCGCTTCTTCATCTAGGTCAGAAACATGTGGGGGCTCCGTCGTCTTCCACAGGTTTTTGAGTATAGATGCCAATACAGAGCGGGAGAAGCGTCGGCTCGAATACGGCTTGATAGCCATGGTAGAATCCCATTGGGGAGGAGTCAAACTCTCCCTCGACGACAGGGTTGTAACCCCTGCAGGACCTTGTTGACAGAAAAGAGAAGTCATCTTCTCTAAGCCTTCTTTGTAGTCAACCATGATAATACTACCGGACTATAATGGCTAGAGTTTGTGAGGGAAGAAAAAGTTGTGTTTGAAATATAAGACGAACCGGGGGAGGAAGTAGGAGAGCAGAGAAGGGTATGGAGGGGCGAGGGTGGGTGGATGATCGTGTTCGGTTGGACAGGCGGATGAATTAATGGTGGGGATAAGCAGACCTCTAGAGGTCGGCGGAGACCAGAATCCCTAGCAGAGCCCTAGGGGTCGGCAGAGAATTTGTTAATTGATGATTAAATATTCTGTAGCAGTTGTTTTAAAGCTTCACATATATTTACACATTAATCTCTTTGTACTAGTATGCTCTTTCCTCTCTATGTTGGAGTCGTTAAGCTCATGCACATAATGG
Source organism: Iris pallida (assembly GCA_029216955.1). NCBI lineage: Eukaryota > Viridiplantae > Streptophyta > Magnoliopsida > Asparagales > Iridaceae > Iris > Iris pallida. Next base: position 2,594,351 of record JANAVB010037414.1, on the reverse strand, counting down.
TCTCAAACTATATTCATATTTACTAGTTGAAACTAGCATATACATCCAATATCTTTAACTAGCAATATCCCCATTTTTAGTACAGAATAGTACTAAAATTAAGATATACCTCCGCTTTTTAATTTTTCTTTTCCTTCTGTTTTACGTAGGAGTGGCGGTATTTGCTAGATAAAAAATAATATTTGGGGTATATGCTATTTTTAATATTTGGAACGAAGGTATTTGCTAAATTATCCTAATATATATATATATATATATATATATATATATATATATATATATATATACACTAGCATATGTGCACGTGCCTTGCACGTATTTTAATATTTCTTAATTAGTTTAGGAAGACTCTTTAGGAAGATCAAAGGGTAGTCTTCCTAATTACTAAGTTGTCCTTATTAAAATTAATAAACTATTTTTAATCAGTATAAGTATGTAAGGGTATTTTCGAAATTTAAAAGTTTCACCATCTAAGTTTTCCTACTATATTGTAGAATAGATATATATATTCCAGTATGTGCGGGCTCAGTTAAATCGTGTGTCTCCCCGCACACGATTTTTATCCTGTCGTCATATCATTTTCGGATTCATTGTGCAGATCTTGTCCGCACTGTCTTTGCATCATAGCCCCCACACGCATGTCTCGCGTACTTTGCACGCTCCATGAGACGATCGACGTCTTTCAACGCCCGTACTCAACGCCTCGCTTCGTCTACGCCATCGAAGGCGCCCCCGACGTCTATGTAAATTTAATTTTCTTATTCAGTTTTCGGTTTTGAATCTAAACCAAAACCCACAAGTCAAAACCGAAAAAGAAAATTTAGTATTTTTAAAACCAAAATCGAACCTACTTTTTTTAAACCTAACCGAATCGATTCGGTTTAATTTTCAATCCAAAACCGAATAATGCTCACTCCTATTTCCGGTTCCATCCAGGGTTATGAAATGGACATGATTTTATATGCACAGGTGATCTATGTATGGGCAAATGAAGACACGTAATGTGGAACCAGGGCTGGCCCAGAGGATTTTCATGCCCAGGACAAAATTTCAAATGGTGCCCTTTTTTTCCTAGAAGCAATGAAAAAAAGAGAACAAAGTTTATCTATGAATTAATTAAAGTTCAATACAATGTCACAAAAGGGTTACATCCTTTGGATATAGTTTCAGATAAAAAAAAACTAAATAATAGATTACAATTTAGTTTCAAAACAAGTTATAAGCCCAAATATCACTTCATCTTTCTTGTATCACTTCATCTTCATTGATCCACTTCTTGGCCAAAGAAAAAACTTTTATATGTCTTCTTTCTTCCAAAAGCTTCTTTATCATCCATCTGAAAGAAATAACCACAAGCAAAAACAAGCAATGAAAACTGAAAATAAAGAATAAAATCAAGTTAAACAGTTTGTACAAGCCATTTTAGATGTAACATCGTTGACAATTTAGGAAGAACATCCTTAAAATTTGTTAAAAATAAAACTAAGAATCATAGAATGAAAACCCATCACTTATAAATAAATTTGTTAAACCACTCTAGAATGAAAGTAGAATGCAAGTTAAAAAGTAAATTTGTTAAAACCAAGTCAGACTCAGTTTTCTCTACTTATAATTAAATTTGTTAATATCCCTAAATTTAACAAACAAAACAGTAAAAATTAAGATCCATACCAGTAAAAACATATTAATCTTGGTTTCAAGATCAAAACAGTAAAAAGTTAGATCCATAATACATGTTGAAGAGGAAAAACTAAGAAGAATGAGTGAAGATGGAAAAAAATGAGATAAGCTTCAATTATAAACCAAATAAAATTAAAGATATTACCGTTGGACTTGGGAAGAAGAATCGTCATCAAAGAAATCGAGGAGGCATCTTTTCTTCTCGAAAAAAAGAAATAGAGAGAAAGAGATACGAGGAGACAAAGAAATTAATTGGGGAGGGGGAGGTTATTTATTAATGGCTGCTACAGATTTTTTTGTGGGGCCTAGGTTTACTAGTTTAGTAATATACCAAAGTTAGCCCAGGCCCAGGATAAAAAGAACTTGAACCCTCAATACATAATACACTTAAAAAATTTGGTGCACCCCCAACAATATGGGGCCCTCGGCTAGAGCCCTGTTTGCCATGTACTTGGTGTAGTAACCCTAGAGGGGGGTGAATAGGGTCAAGCTAACTAATCAAGCACTTAGCATAAGCTAATGGACAAGTTAAAAATATAAGTACAAGAGAAGAAGCAACAACAATATCGACACACGATATATCCTGGTATCCTCCCGAGGGGCACTCTAGTCCCAGAACTCTCTCCGGCTTTAATCCACTATTTAAGTAAATAGTTACACACGAGTTTGGATTCGAAGAACTCGTCAACTTCAATACGAGTTTGGATCCTAAGAACTCGCCAACTTCTTACACAAGAGCTTTAGTCCGAAGGCCTCTCCGACTTCAACCGAGAGTTTGGATACGAAGACTCTCCAACTTCAACCGAGAGTTTGGATCCGAAGACTCTCCAACTTCAACCTTTCACAATAGGTTTTGATCTCCCTATACTACAAGATGAAGATCTTACTTTTCAACTCAATAACTCTAACACAATTTACGGATGGCAAATAAAAGCTTTGTAGAGTTGTTTGTGGATAGGCTTTGGTGGTTGAGAAATTTTTAGGCTCAAAGTATCAACCTTGAATGAAGGGATTCAAGGCTATTTATAACCAAAGCATTGAAAAGAGCTAAAAGGCAACTTTTCAGTCAGCGACCGGTATACCGTTGGTATGAACTGGTATACCGTTGGAATACCGGTCTAGAATTGCAACGGCTAGAAATATAACCGTTGGGATCATTAAAAGCTCAGAATTCGACCGTCGGATTTCCAACGTTACTGAATCGGTATACCGTCGGTATTGAACGGTATTCCGTCGGTATGCCGATTTTATAGACAGAAACTTTATGTGAACAAAAATTGGTATACCTTCAGTATAGACCGGTATACCTTCGGTCGATTTCTAGGCTAATATCTACCCTAGCTTTCAATTTTGCCATCCATTTCTTGTGTTTACAATTATTCCTAAGACTCATTACAGACTCCAGATATATTGCAGCAGGTGCAGGCTACTTCAGAGTCTTGAAATAATGATGACATGGCATGACTTCTTTTCTTGATAGATGTTAGCCTTTTTCCTTGGCAGCATTTGTCCAAAAATACTTAGTTTGTGAAAACTGAATACCTTTCGGGGGCTTCGTCGCAGAACCCTCGACGAGGGGCGCTGCCCCCTCGACCCCCGTCCGCTAACCAGGCAGCAGAACCCCCGAGTGCGTGGCTCCGGAGATGTCATCGGGTGGTTCAGAGAAATCTTGTAGGATCCATCGTCTTTGGCCCACCATGATTTCTTTATTTGCATAAGTCCATGTTGATCTTGCATATTGCTTTTCTGCATGTACATGTTAGGCGAACAAACAATATACATAGTAGCAAGTATGATAAGTTTAATGCACATTAGGACAATACTAAGTTTAAGTATAAGAGCTATAGTGATAGCATAAATATTAGTGATATCATAATGTTAAACTTAATTGAATAACCATAATCAAAACATAGTTTTGATTTTGGTAACTCAATTAAATTTAAGATATATATAATAAAAACTCATATCACTAATAAGTAAAATTATAAGCACATGTCACCAAAGGTATAAGTATAAGTAGAAATGCTATAGTGATAGTATGAAGATTAGTGATAATGAAATGCTAAACTTAACAGATTAACCATATTAAAAAATATGATACAATCATTGGGCCAACAATCTCCTCCTTTTTGATTATAGCAAATCCGTTAAGTTTAGTATGGATACAATAGATGCATGTATCACTAATATACAAAAGACATAAGCAATATCACTAAAAGCATACTACTTCGATTACTTATAAATACATACTTAAACTTACTTCTTTCCCTTTGACATGATCAAAAATAGGCTCTCCCGTACTAAGAGATAAAATAAAATCAATCTCAAGCATAAAAATCAAAGCATGGAGAAGTCATAGACAATCATGATCAAGATATACTAATAAAAAACAATAGGAGAAGGGTGTAATGACAAGTTTATAAAGCTACATTGCCAATGTAGAACATCAAATTTTTAAAAGAAGCATGTTAAAACACAATATAGTTGGTAAAACAAATAAAATTGATAAACAGTCAAAAAATAGTTTTACCAACTTGAAATCCAAGAAAGAAACTCCAAAACATAATATTATATGAATTAAAACTCTAGTTTTGGAAGGAAGCGATATAGCAATTGTAATAAAAGATTTCAATCAAGGATTTCAGTCAAAAACCCATAAGGATTAGATAATTGTAAATTAATTGATTTTAAAAAAAATACCAATTGACATAGTTGGAAGATATAAACTTAAGACCAATTGAAATATAAACTTGAAACATTGATCAAAAAGCTATTTGAAAGTCAAAATTGTCCACAAATAAATAGTAGAACAAATAATGAATGATTAGTGAAATAGAGCAATTGATATAAAATAATCTCTTTATTTGCAAAATCTATTTGCTTACCTAAGTTAATGCATTTGAACTCAATTACCTTATCATGTTATGTGAACATCTTTTAGATAAACATGAAGGTTAAGGAGAAAATTACTTAAGAAATAGACATTCAACCAACTTGAATGCTCTCCCTCAAAGTATTACCAATATAGATAAACAAGAATTTTAGGTAAGTCCTCAATAAGAAGAGCCAAATCAATTAAGCATATAAGGAAAGCTAAAACAATGAAAGCACAATAGTCATCAAGATAAGATATAAAAATTAATATTAACAAGATGACTTATTTAATCCATATAAAAGATAGAGATAAATAATAAAGACACTTGCATACACTCTCATAAATCCTTCACAAATAAAAATATCATGACCACAATAATAGGATATGAAATTGAAGAATATGGGTCCATGATGAACTAGGTATACGACATATTAAAGGGTATAAATAAATTGAATAACTTGATTTGCCCCCCCTCAAAATATGCGTATATAGTTCCAAAGCACTTATAGCATAAAATATATAACTAAAAGATTTGGGGGTAAATCAACTATGGATTTCTTCCCCTTTTTCAATGCATATAAGGCTACAATATCGTCAAAAGACGAATAATATCATCTTTAGTCAAGAGGAAATATCCAATTAATAGCCGCTAAAGATGAAAAATTAAAAGAATGTTCCAATTAAGCACATATAATCAAAAGATGGCATACATTAGTCTATATAGAAGGATCTCATATTTAAATATGATAGATCAATGTATGTTATCTTTTGAGAAAATATCATCATGAAAAGAAATAAAGTAAATTAAGAACAATCATGATGATAGACAAATATAGCACAAAAATAAGTAAAAATAAAATACAAATATCATGTCCATGATTATCTAATTAAAAAAGAATCAACCAATTTAATGCTTTGCTTGGACTAGGTATGTTTTATCACATATGAACTCATCAACCGGGTAATATCCAAACTTTGCTATTTCTAAATGAAAGACCAATAAAGTTCAAATATCAAAGACACTATGTGATAATCCATGAGTAGTCAAAGTAGAGTAGTAAATTAACTTGACATTTACAAAATTAGATAGTTTAGGACTACTCAATCATTAGGATCATTCATAAAGAAAACAAATGAAAAAATATGATCCAATGAATCTCATCAAGAGAAAATCACAAAAAAAAAAAAAAATCTCACAAATCAATAAAAAATATGGGAAAGAGTCATTCTCATTTAAATAATTACAAATTCAATTAAAAAGAAATGTAAGTGATAATAACATAAAATCATGACTCAAAATGAGAGAAATTTAAGAGATACTAATGACTAGTATGGAAGGAAGTTAAAGTAAGGAATCACAAACCTCTTTTGAAAAACAAGATCTAATCAAATGTTTGTCAAACTATAGTTTTAGAGAATAAGACATACGTATCTAAAATAGAATACAAATCACATCAAGACAATTCATACATCTTGTTTTTGAAAACTAGCATATCATATATAGATTGAAACAAAAACAATAGCTAGAAGAGTAAATGTGAACATAGATTATATAGCTTAACAATATATTATAACTAAGCAAGCTACATAACTAATTAAGATTAACGAGGTAAGTCATTAACAAGATAAAAGTGCTCATTAAATCTTAAGTCACAAACACTAAAGATACTTGCTTAAGCATAGAGTTCACAATTAAGGACATACATTTTGAATGATCAAAATGATTTATAGACTCTTTATTAAGCAAGGATAAGAGTATAAGATAACAAGTACATGAATTAGACTCTCATCAAGTAAAGGACAAAAGAGATGTTCATGAAAACACAATAAAATAAATCTCTTTGTCAAGTACTGAGATTAACCCAAGATAATAAAATAATAGATCGATCTAGAGAATGCAACATATTATATCCAATATAAAACAAGTGTATTCTCTAGAAATGGAAAATCTCAACACAAAAGCTCAAACCATAGTAGCTAAGGACATAAGAAGTATGATGTATTAATTACATGTATTCTTATGTGCTACACAAATATTAGTGGGGAACAATAATTCAAAAGAAGCATATGCCCAAGAAATCAGCAAAGAAAGATCATTAAGATCAAGAAAGCTAATTAAGAGCTAAAGATAGCATGAGACACATTTGTTAAAACCTTTCATAGTGCACCATAGTAAAATATAAAAATATAGACTAGAAAAAGTGCACTAACTAAGATGGTGAATTTAATAAGCAAGATAAAGCACAAAACCATGTGATCCTTAAAAGGACTTCCATAAATAGTCATGAACAAGACACTAATAAACATTTTCTCTCAACATCCCAACTTAAAGGAATGAAACAATTAGACATCAAAAGGTAGGAATCATATAGATAAAACTATATATATATCTATCAAATAGGAATACATAAAAAATTCAAGAATAAGTAAAAAAAGAAACATGTATCCACAAAGTCAACAAAAAAGGTAAGAATATATCATCAAAAGAAATCTTTAAGGATGAAGCTAATTGATTCAAGAAGAGATATAAAATTGGTCAAAAGAATCAATAGCTAAAGTATGAGGCAAGCACAGGTTTTAAAGAAGACAAGTATGAATAAATACTCTTCAAAAATAATATAAAACCTGAGCTTAACTTATATGTCCACATTGAGATATTTATACACAAATAGATATCAATATAAGAAATACATGAACTACATGTAAATAGAAATATAATGAATATAATCATGTATTCTTAATGAATATTTGAAAAATCATCACAAATTCAAAAACAAATGTAAATAAACTTTATTAGGCAGAGACATAATTGATTCTCAAGAAGATAATTAAAATAAAATATGAGAATCAACGATGAATATATTATCCAAGCACAAAGTTAAAATAGAAGTACAAGTGTATACTTGTCAAGTGATAAGAAGCTTGTGATAACCACATATATTCACAAATACCGAGTAAGATAAATGTGACATCAAATACAAATCGGCAAGAAGTAACTATCTCAAAAACTTTAAAGACAGAGAGTTAAAATCATATTAACTCAAATCAAAACCAAGCCCCTATCGACTAGAGTGATATGCATGCTTTATAAATAAATATTAAGAAACGAGCATGCATATATAAATGTGTTACACTAATAGAAAATGAGTGATAAACTACATAGTGTGAACTAATCATTTAAGCTAAGTAACTAGTCATGCTAGATAATAGAAATAACAAAAAAATAGCTACGCATGCTAGTATCATATCTCTCATTGATTTAGATAATAAGCAAATAAATATATCAAAGAGAGCTAGTAGCAAGTTGTCAAAGAAAACATGCTAGATTCTACAAATATAAACTATTTAAAGAGAATCGTTTAACATGTTACCAAAGTAACCCTAGTGGCCACACTTGTGTTGGTATAATTGTTTGGAATATAACCTTTGAGCTTTGCAACCACCAACACGCTCCTCGGTGCTATGTCCCGATGCAAGAAGCTTCACCTACAACATTAGATGAAGACTTTGGTATCCAAATAAACTTGGATCCACATTTATTAGCTTTAGGGACCCATATAGCACTTACTCTAGCATTGGTAGTAAAGGTCCTACGAATAGGGCATGTAAAGCTCATATGTCCAATACGAGAGCAATAAAAGCACCTAATGCTAGTGTGTGCACATGTATCAGAATGAGCATGGTTATGAACATGTGACATACTAGAATGATGAATATCTCTAGAATGAGCATGAGAAGATTTGGTTTTAAGAATATTATGTTCTAATAACAAATCATCATGCATGCAAGTAAGGGAATCAAATTTAGCATTAAAATATCATTCTTTTTTTCAAATAAAGCAATTCTAGAGATAAAAGCATCATTTTGTTTTTGTAAATCATCAATAGAAGAATCATGCAAATAAGATAACTCACGTGATTGAGTCTTGAGATCTTATATTGCTGAGGAAAGAGATTTAATTGTCAAAATTAAAGCCTCATTCAAACTCTTTAAAGAAATACAAGATGAGTTTTGATAATCAAGTATAGATAATAAATCATTATTTTCATTTCTCAAAAACCCATTTGCTTCTTCTAAATGAATAACCTTTTCAGAAATTTCTTCATTTGTAGAATGAAGGTGGTCAATAATCTCTAAGGATTGTTTAGTCATGGCTTTCCACTTAGAGCATTTCTTGTATTTAAAAGAAACATGATTGTCTATGCTACTAAAAGTAAAACCCCCTTTATCGAAGGAGGAGTAGGAGGAATACAATGCCATAGAAAAATAACAAGGATATACTCTAAGGATGTTAAGCCTAACAATAGAGTCCTTGCTTTGATACCAATTGTAGTAACCCTAGAAGGGGGGTTAATAGGGTCAAGCTAACTAATCATGCACTTAGCACAAGCTAATGGGCAATTTAAAAATATAAGTGCAAGAGAAGAAGCAACAACAATACCGACACACGATATGTCCTGGTATCCTCCTGAGGGGCATTCCAGTCCCGGAACTCTCTCCGACTTTAATCCACTATTTGAGTAAATAGTTACACACGAGTTTGGATCCGAAGAACTCGTCAACTTCAACACGAGTTTGGATCCGAAGAACTCGCCAACTTCTTACACGAGAGCTTTAGTCCGAAAGCCTCTCCGACTTCAACCGAGAGTTTGGATACGAAGACTCTCCAACTTCAATCGAGAGTTTGGATCTGAATACTCTCCAACTTCAACCTTTCATAATTGGTTTTGATTTCCCTATACAACAAGATGAAGATCTTACTTTTCAATTCAATAACTCTAACACAATTTGTGGATGGCAAATAAAAATTTTGTAGAGTTGTTTGTGGATAGGCTTTGGTGGTTTAGAAATTTTTAGCCTCAAAGCGTCAACCTTGAATGAAGGGATTCAAGGCTATTTACAACTAAAGCATTAAAAAGAGCTCAAAGGCAACTTTTCAGTCAGCGACCGGTATACCGTCGGTATGAACCGGCATACCGTTGGAATACCATTGTGGAATTGCAACGGCTAGAAATATTGTCGTTGGGATCATTAAAAGCTCAGAATTCGACCGTTGGATTTCCAACATTAATGAATCGGTATACCGTCGATACAGAACGGTATTCCATCGGTATGCCAATTTTATAGACAGAAACTTTATGTGAACAAAAATCGGTATACCTTCGGTATAGACCGGTATACCGTTGGTATACCGATTTTTAGGCTAATATCTACCCTAGCTTTCGATTTTGCCATCCATTTCTTGTGTTTACAATTATTTCTAAGACTCATTACAGACTCCATATATCCTGTAGCAGGTGCAGGCTTCTTCAGAGTCTTGAAATGGTGATGGCATGACATGACTTATTTCCTTGATAGATGTTGGCATTTTTCTTTGGTGGCATTTGTCCAAAGATACTCAGTTTGTGAAAACTGAATACCTTTCAGGGGTTCGCCCCCAAACCCCCGACGAGGGCGCTGCCTCCTCGACCCCCGTCCGCTGACCGGACAGCGGAACCCCCGAGTGCGTGGCTCCGAAGATGTCATCGGGTGGTTCAGAGAAATCTTGTAGGATCCATCGTCTTTGGCGCACCATGATTTCTTTATTTGCATAAGTCTATGTTGATCTTACATATTGCTTTTCTGCATGTACATGTTAGACAAATAAAATAATATACATAGTAGCAAGTATGATAAGTTTAATGCACATTAGGATAATACTAAGTTTAAGTATAAGAGCTATAGTGATATCATAATGTTAAACTTAATTGAATAACCATAATCAAAACATAGTTTTGATTTTGGTAACTCAATTAAATTTAAGATATATATATAATAAAAACTCATATCACTAATAAGTAAAATAATAAGCACATATTACCAAAGGTATAAGTATAAGTAGAAATGCTATAGTGATAGTATGAAGATTAGTGATAATGAAATGCTAAACTTAACAGATTAACCATATTCAAAAACATGATACAATCATTGGACCAACACTTGGGCCGACTTTGTATGGAGCAGACCAGAGGCAAAATTAGTAGGGGCTGGGATAGACTCAATATATTCCTTTTTTTTATTTTTCTCTCATTTTTTTCCTGTTTATATTTTTTCCATGAGTCGGGATTATTTGGCCCATACTAGTCCATTCTATTCCATCCAAGACCACCCAAACTCAAATTTGAGTTTCCTCCAAACAACACTAACATCCCGTTTGGTTCGCTGTATATATAATCGTAATCGCAATATAATCAAATAAAAAAATTATTATTCTTATTTAATTATATTACGATTATGATTACTTTACAATGAACTAAACGAGATCTAAGTAATTTTAGTGTCATCATATATTTTTAGGATATTTGGTAATACTATTTTTGGAATATGTAATAATTGAGACTTACATAATAGTAGTACAATTTGAGGATATTTAACAACGGGTCACATAATAATTAAAATTAGAATATGAATCTCTAAATTATTCTTAGATATTATAATTAGAACAGTTATTTTAAGATCCAAATACACGTCGGATATTTCGAATACGGAAACCATAATATCAACTATTAAGTTAAACTCTTTCACTAAATAATTTTATACTTTTTTGTGTCCAAAATGACTTAGACTCTAATATTAGACATTGTGAACACCCAACCATAAGAGCATCTCCAACCCTACTGTGACTTTGGAAAAAAGTTGTTGCCACACAGGAATGACAAAATTTTATTCAAAAGTTCTTCTCCAATGCAATTGTCAAGTCAATTGTGAAGCTTATGTGGCAAAAATTAAAGAAGACATTGTGAAGTTGATTGTCTTGTTCTAGACAATGCACTTGACAATGTCTTATCTTCCATGTCATCAATTATGAATAAAAAATATTAGAAAAAAGAAAGAAGATGAGTAGTTGTCTTAAAAGTTGGAACAAAAGTAAATATTTTAATACTTTATCTTCCAAGTTCCAAAAAAATTAAACATTTTAATACTTTTGCATTGGAGAAAGTTTTTCTATCTCATTGTCTTTTGAGATATAATTTTGCCACATAAACAAGACATTGTCTTGTGGCTCATGCCACATAGGAGCCACCTAAGACTCACAACACTTAACAAGACAATAGGGTTGGAGATGCTCTAATATAATATGCTATTACTAAAATATTCCATATATATAGACTGTTTTGACAAATATGCAAGAGAAAAAATTCTAACTATTTTACAAGATTCACTTTCAGGAAAATCTAAATTTAAACGCGGCACATCGACGACCTCTCGTGCAGGACCCTCGCCGACTTGCGGTGCCGGAACGCCCGCATCGGACTTGGGAAGTACCACTTCCATCCCTTCCCCTTCCCATCATCTCCAATTCCGTCGTCCGAACAATTCGCCACCGACCTCGACCTCGACCTCGAATAGTTCGAAAACTCCTCAAAGTCCTCCTTCTTCTTCGAGAAGAACCAGAACCCACGCCGCCGTTCGGGATCGGCCGGTCCCCGGTGCCGGAACGGGAAGGAGACGGATCTGGACCGTCGGAACGGAGGCTCCGTCTTGATCAGCATGGAGACCCTCCCGACGGCGCCAATCGCGCCGGAGACGCTGGATCTGGCCGGATCGACGAACAAAATCGACGAGAACGAGGATGAGAAGGGAGTGGGGAAGCAGGGGCAGAGGCGTAAACTGGCGCAGTCAGGGCAGATGAGGAGGAGGCGGTCTCGGACACAGGAAGGGCAGACGCCGGTGACGATCCTCCAGCGAGAGGAGGAGGGATGTTTTCGGCATTTCCATAGGTCTTCTTCTTGCCATAGGAAGTGCTCTTCCATTCAATATCGGCCATCGGTTGAAGTATCTCACTTGTCGGATAACTTGGCCGTTGGAATGGTTCTGTTTTCACTCAGATTTTGTTTTGGCGAAACGAAGGATAGAGTGAGCTAGTGGTGGGAAGGGTATTTATAGTTTTTTTTTTCTAAAGACACTTCAACTTTTACTTGAAAGTAGTCCAACTTTTGTAAAGTTATTCACCAGTTTGTGATCCAAAAAATTATTTCAGACTAGTCCAATTTTTTCAGGACTGATAAACAATTTAACAGTCCTCCCAATAAAAAAAGACTGTCACATTTTTGACATTCCTCATCCCGATCGTTGGACGCACTGCTGTCATTTCTCCTTCGTTCGTCCTCCTCCACCTCCTCCTCTCCTCCTCCGCATTTTCGTCACTCATTTGAAAGTTTTGATATATTATAAAACATATACCTAGAATTATTGTTTTCATAATATACATATTTTTAATTACAAAATATAGATAAAATTATAAATATTTATATAATTGTATAAATTCTATTCGGTTTTGGATGCAAATAAAAATTTAAAATCGAAATCGAATAAAATTATTTAGCAGTTTCAAAACGAAAACCAAACTGAATTTTTTTATTTAAACAAAATTTTTATTCGTTCCGTTTTATATCATTTTTGTTTCAAAATCAAATAATGCTCACCTCTAAGATTATCTCTAATAAAGTAATTCAAACTTAGGGGCTGTTTGGATAGATGTAATTCTTTGAAAGTGTGAAAGTGGCACTTGCAGCAAGTTAAGTTTCCGTGGACTTACAGCAAGTGACACTTTCCAAAATGTGTTTGGATAGAATATTTTTTGTCTGCTGCAAGTGGAAAAAAAATTGGTTTGGTATTTGGATAGTTATGTAAGTAGAAAGTGAAAGTTTTTTTTTTGGAGATGTGGTAAACCTAGGTATGGTTACTGTAGAAGCATGTAAAATATTAGAATAATGATCCATGCGGCTCTGAGTAAGAAGCTTATGCGGCCCACCCAGGAGCGGCCCTATGCGGTTCAAAGAAGACTCTCAATCGCATGCGGCGCGGGAGCGTATGCGGTTCAGCAAGGCATATGCGGCTCGATGGACGCCATGTGTGATCTTTCCCTACAGCTGGTCGTTTGAGGAGTGGCCTCATTTATTGTTCCAGCACGATTTACTGTGGCGGCCCTGACATAAAGTTTCATAATGGCCTTGCCATAATGACTGACTCCTCGGGAAAAGAAGAAAATCTCTGACCAAATCCGTCAGAAGTCCCAGATTGCCACGTGGCAATCAATCATATACGGCTCCCTGAGAACCCGTTCCATGCGGTTCGATACAACGCTAGCTCATGCGGCTCCCTGGGAACACATTCCCTGCGGCCCAATACAACACCAGCTCATGCGGCTCACAAAGATTACGCATATGCGGCTCGATGAAGCATCGTCCTATACGGCTTACAAAGAGTATCTCTCTGCGGTTCGAGGATAGTCAATCCTATGCGGCTCTGACAGGACTCACAATTAAGACACGTGGCATGGGATCAATAAGAGATTTAACCGAATCTCAACAAATATATTTGACATCATCGTCATAATTACTGAGATCAGGGCATATCATTTATCATCAAGCTAATGGGACACGTGACGAGCAATCAGACATTGGCATAATCAATCACGAGGATTTAAAACAGCTAGCATTAATTGCTCATGAGATACGATGCTATCCACGTTAATGGCCAAGATTCACTGTAATCAGGATCAAGGGTTCAGACAGAATAAAGGAGCGCCGACATTTCAAACAGATAATCATTAGCAAACCCTAATGATCACCCCCCACTCTTATAAATAGCCAGCATCATTCCCTTGAGAAAAAAAAGAGAGAGAGGAGAGGTCGGCAACAAAAGAATAAAAAAGAAGGAGAGAGAGATCTACACAGAGAGAGCTCCCCCTTTCTTCTTGATAATCACAGAGAGAGAGAAGCCAGGAGAGCAATCCGAGGAGAGCAAGAAGAGCGTTTCTTCATCAACGTCAAGCAGATCTTCCCCGAGCCAAGGCTATATACTGATCGTCCAAGGAGTAAGGCAGAGCGTCGTCGCTTTCCCGAGCCTCTATCGTCACCCCCCAGAATCAAAAATAAACAATCGTACTTAGTCTGCTGTACCTAGGTTTTCGTCCCTAGGCTTTCTTTGTACGAGCGAGTTTGTATTGTGAGTCTAAGTTCAGTCCTCCGATAATTGTTCTATTCTTTTACAATCAATGGCAAACACGATGGCGACTCTGCTGGGGAATAACTTCTCTACGGCTGAGGAGTTGGTGATGCAATCAGATGCAGCCAAACTTGGCTCCACACAAAAGAAGATGGTCGTCCGCTTCGACTAACAGGCATTCGAAGAGATGCTCTCTGAAGGCAGCGCTGGCCCAGCCCAGAAGCGCACCCGCACCACGAAGGCCCGCAAAGAATGGAGATCGAAGTCATTTGCTCCTCCTCAAGCCCTCGATGGGATACCCTCTGCTGCTCAAGACGGCGAGAAGGATTCTCCTGCGGTCCCACTTCAGATTGTAGACAACTCGGCTGTCCCCAAGTCCGACAGAAGAAAACATTATGATGCTGGACTTGCAGGGACAAAGAGGGACTCTACGCGGACCGAACCGCCGAAGAGCATTAGCCGCAAGGAGAAAGCCCATGCGGCTACAACCGCCAACCGCATGAAGAAAACTCATGCGGCTACTTCTGTCAGCCGCATAACTTATGCGACTACAGTTCCCGACAGCATGGATGAGACTCATGCGGCCAGTAAAGTCAATCGTTTACAGAAAACCCATGCGGCCACAGATGCCAACCGCATGCGGCCAGCCTGCACGGTCGTGACCCCTAGCCGCATAAGAACTCGTCCGACGACAGGAGACAACCGCATGCAGACAGCCTGTATGGTTCCCGCTCCCAGCCGCATAGCATCTGCCCCATGCTCCTCTCGATCAATTTTTGACCGTCTCTCGTACGGTCCGAACCCTGATGACTCTCTGGATGATAAGCCAGACTCTGTGATGTCCAACTTGGACTCTTCCTATTATGCATCTACAAGTGCTAGGAAGAAGAAGTCTAGGGCAGCGCGGGCTCATCAAGCCCAGACAGCTGCCCCAACCTCTGACTATCAGGGCGTCCCGCTGATTATCACACGGGCCTCTGATGGGAAGTTGTACAGAACCACTCAAGTCCAATCCCCGGCGGCGAACGGACAGAGTGGTCCCTCTGACCTGCGGGAGGCGATCCTCCACAAGCGCAAGGAAAGAGAAGGGGCCTCGGCGTGCAAAGAATCCTCACATGGACGTCACTGCACCCAGATCATCGTCAACTGCTGCTGCAACAACGCAGCAGTGATGGAAGATCGTCCGTCCGTCTTCCACAGACTACAGCACCCGAACTCAGAAGATGAGGCACCTCCTGTTGTCTCCTGCAATTCCGCTCAGAAGATCCCTGCCGAGGGAAGAGGGAAGAAGACAAGCATCCCCAGTCCAAAGATATCAGCCACTACAGCTAAGAAGTTGTCGGCTAAACGGTTACCCTCCACCGGAGTATACCAACATACCCGTTCGAAGACAAAATCTGCTGTAACAGGAGGCTCATTGTCCCCGACCCTGAGGGTCGTAGGAGCTGGGGGTAGTACTCCTCCGAACGTCCACAATAATCCAATGTTTCAAGGAGACGAACCCCGAGAAACAACCCTCCCATCGGGTACAACAGATGCCGATGTCCCCGTGGACATCCATAATTCTCTAGACGAAGCAAGCTCCGAAGCTGGGGGTAGTGTTCCTTCCGAGTCCGAACCTGAAGAGAACATCCCCACATATCCAGATGATTTCTCGACGCATCGGTACGACTCGGAGGGTACATCCTCCACCACTCCCTCCGTCACTCCTCATGTGAAGACGGTATTCATGACAGACAACAATCAAGGCGGTTCCAGCGATCGCCAGCGCATCGACACGTTGGAGGCCATATTGCATGCCTTGGTCAAGTCTGTAGACGAGATCAAAGCGGCACTTCCTACTCTGCAGGGAGTGACACCTGGCCAGACAAGCACGGGTCCCGCAATCAACATAGATTCAAATTCAGCGGCGCCAAACCAGGGCAATAATCCTCCTGAGATAACGGCCCCTACCGCGACAGATGAGGCCCGAAAAGTAAGAAGAGAGGTTCAGGAGCTCCGAGCAATGTTCCACGCCCGAGAAAACTCTCAAGACCTCAGAATACGGCAACCATATCCTGCTGAATGGAGGGATGTTCCCTTTTCGCCAAGATATAAGCCGTTCAATATCAACCCATATGATGGCAAGACTTCAGCAAGTAGATACATCACTTACTTTGAGGTCACTACCGACCATCTGCCCCATGATGACGCTATCCTCACGCGGTTATTTATTGGGGCATTGGAAGGAGTCGCCTTCGATTGGTACCGCAACCTGCCAGACAATTGCATCCACTCCTTCGCTGGCTTCAAGCGCTTGTTCTTGGAGAGGTTCTATGAGGTAGGGCAGGACGTTACGATGTCTACCCTCATGGACGTCGTTCAAGGAGAGAAAGAACTGACGAGAAATTACATTGAGCGGTTTCGTCAAACCGCAATAAAGTTACCATCTGGCAACCCGGACTCTCCTTTGATTGAAATTTGCCAAAAGAGACTACTTCCAACAATTAGTCTCTGGATGGGCGAAAGTCAGTTCAAGGATTGGAAGGCTTTTATCATCATGCTACAAGTACGGAAGAACGATTGAAGAAGGCTCGCCAACTGGGGTTGCATATCTCGGAGGAAGAGAACAAGAGCAAGCGTCCCAACACCAGCAACGACAATGGGAGTAGCCCCTCCAACAACCGGGACAACAAAGGCAAGCAGGCTATGGTGACCGATACAGCCCAAAAGCCCGAGCCATAGCCGGCAGACAAACAATGGCCTCAAATCACTTATTCCTTTGAAGACGGCCACGTCAAGCCTATCTTGGACATGCTTATACAAGGAGATATGATTCAGCTTCCTCCACCAAGATGGGAGCCTCGGCCGGCTGATCTAGAGAACCCAAAGTTCTGCCATTACCATTGCTACGTCCACCATGCTACACACGACTGCTACCAACTGAAACGGTATATCCAAAACCTCATCGATTCGAACGCCCTGGCCATCAATTTCGAAGAGGTAACCGTGGCAGCCAACATGGTGTCCGTACAATTCGGCAACTTCCCTCCAACAGAGACTCGAGATGGGGTTATACCCATTCCTCTGACAACAATGGAAATTGCTAATCTGCCGCCTGCTCGCGATCAAGCCGCTGGTCTAATACCCCTCACCACATCACGAGGGAAAATCATGTGGGTCCATCCGAACCTAGTCCACGAGGTAACTCAGCCCTCTCCACCTTCTAAAAGGAAAAGTGAAAAAGTCAGATCCTGCCGTACTGCCTCGGCAAAAGAAGAGGAAGTCTCGGCCGTCACTACTCGATCCGGAACACAAGCCCAACCGGTGACCGAAAGCGCGACTGATGATCATCCGCCCACTACCAATGATGCTCCGGGACCGGCTCAGCCTTCGACGACCGACAAGCCTAGGCCGAAGGAGACTCGCTTCGACAAGTCCCTCCGGAAGGAGACACCTCAGGGGCTGGAGAGGCCCTACAACTTCGACATCTTAGCGCAATTAGCTAATACCCCGGCCAAATTGTCTTTATATGAACTCCTCAGGCTCTCAAAGGATGTTCGCACGGCTTTAAGTGAGGCGCTCCAAAATGCCGACGCATACTTGGCTCAGGTCAACCTCACGGGCGATAACCAACCTGCAGAGCTCCAAGATAGTGCGTGTACGGGAGCAATGCCCAACATCGTCTTCTCTCCGCAAGATATGCTCATCAAAACTAACCTGCATGATCGCCCGCTATACTACACTGGATACATCGGCGACGTAAAGGTGGACCGAATGTATATTGATCCTGGGTCCTCTATAAGCATCATTTCCGAAGGGTCTGCTACATCATCTTCGCATTCCGATGCATCGCCTGACACCTACAAGCACCGCCATTAGCGGTTTCAATTCGGGCAGGAGCTACCCAATAGGGAAGATCCGTTTGAAGTGTCAGATCGACGATCTCCAATCAGAAGTCACCTGTTATGTCATAGATGCCGACACTTCTTACAATATCCTTCTGGGGCGGCCTTGGATACACGATTACATGATCGTGCCTTCCACGCTACACCAGTACTTCAAATATGTCGATAAGTACGGCTTCGTGAGGACAGAGTTTGCCGATATCGATCCCTTCAAGGGGGTCGAATCTTATTACTCAGACTCCTGTCTGTACGAAAAAATCAAAGAAGCATCTGGTCGAAGAAGATGTGCAAGCTCACAATAAGACGGCTACAGGATCAGAAGAACCTCTAACGATCCACCTTCAGGCTCGCAAACCGGGCAATTCCGTACCCCTTACGGCCACTCTGCGTAAGGACGCAATCAGTCTCTCCGCACAAGAAGAACAAATGAGAATCCGGCTGCCAAGGTCCGGCCAAGCGCCGAGACCCATAACAGGGCCACTTACCATCAGACTACCGAGAGTCGGTCAGCTCCAAACGGAGAAGCCCAATCCCTCCGATAGACCGCTCACAATACGCCTTCCCAAGAAGATTCTTCACCCCGATGCGAGGTCTGACACTTCTAGCGAACCAGCCACCCCTCGCCTCACATCAAGTACCAAACTGGGGGTTGCTAGTTTACCAACAACTCCACGATCTGCTCCGCCAGTTGAGCCTCTGAAGATCAAGCTGACTAGGTCGTCCTCTCAGTCTTCATTTATACAGGGGGTGGCCGAAGAAGAACCAGAATTGGCCAAGTATGTGGCTGCCCACTCCGATACCCCTTCCGCAGATGATGTAATCCCTCTAGAAAAGATACCTTACTTCATCAATAAAGGGTTATCTTTGAACTACACCGAGCTCAATAAGCTATGTACAATGTATGCTATGGAACACGGTATAGGCACTCACCTACATACACAGGTGACAAATGTGTACACCGCCATCCGACTTACTCCAGTAGAAGACACTTACCGAATAGTCAAGGGAGGGGACCACCCGATCATCTTCGACCGGACGAACAACCCACATCCCCCCGCTATGGAAGAAGTCGACTTCGGGTCAGATGCCGGAAGACTGCCTCTGTATCTCTATAGCCCTCAATCCAAATATCTCATGCAGAAACAGGAGTATGATCTAGAGACAACGTCAGGACTGAACTACGGTACTGGACGACGATTACCTTTGAAGACGCCAGCCCCGGCGGATAAACCACGAAACTACTATAACAAAACCCGATGCGGTTTAGGGTATGTAACGCCTACTACGACCCCTGAAAGCTCAGATGAAGAATGCGACTGGCAGTCACATTCAACCGGATCACCGACTTCTGACTCAGATACCAGCATCGGAGATGTGTTCAGACAAGTCATGTCAGTCAACATGGCATTCACCGACGCTTACGAGGAAGACGAAGACATCCCCGAAATCCTTGAGCTAGAACCATGGGCCCAGCAATTAGACGCACAATAGGAAAAGCGGTTCGAACTGAGAGAACCTCCTACCGAAGATGAGGTCATACAAGTGGATCTCGGCAGCGAATCTTCTCCAAAACCGATCTTTATCAGTAAAAGCCTAACTGACGAAGAACGAGAATCGCTGTTAGTACTCGTCAGAGAATACATTGATGTGTTCGCCTGGAGCTATGAAGACATGCCGGGGTTAAATCCTGACATCGCTCTCCACAAACTTAATATACGGCCAGATGCAAAGCCAGTCAAGCAGCAGGAACGACGCTTTTGTCCAGGTGTCATGGACGCGATCGAAACTGAAGTCAACAAGTTAATAGCCAGCGGTTTCATTCGTGAAGAGCAACATCCTGATTGGGTCGCCAATATAGTACCCGTCCTCAAGAAGAATGGGAAGATTCGAATCTGCATCGACTTCCGCAACCTGAACGAGGCATGCCCCAAAGATGAATTTCTCCTTCCCATCACAGACATCATGATCGACAACACATGCGGCTTCGAACGTATGTCATTCATGGATGGATTCTTGGGGTATAATCAAATCAAGATGTCTTCCGACGACGAAAAGCACACATCATTTCGAACGCCGATTGGTACATACTGCTACACATTCACGCCATTCGGTCTGAAGAATGCTGGCGCTACATATCAGCGGGCCATGAGTATCATTTTCCGAGAACATTTACGCAAAACAGTAGAATGCTATGTCGACGACATTGCCGTCAAGAGTCGCCATAAGGAAGATCATCTGCAAGACCTGAGAATGGTATTCGACCTGATGAGAGCCCACAACCTGAAGATGAACCCTACGAAATCATTCTTGGACGTATCCAGCAAAAATTCTTAGGCTTCATCATCACGGCACGAGGCATCCATGTAGACCCTGAGAAGATGAAGGCAATCATGGAGATGGGTCCCCCGAAAAATCTCCGCGAACTCAGAGGCCTCCAAGGGAGGCTAGCTTACATCAGGAGGTTCATTTCCAACCTCTCCGGGCGATGCCGACCGTTCACACACCTCATGAAGAAGGGAGTCACATTCGTATAGGACGAGGAATGCCAGCATGCTTTCGACGACATCAAAGAATATTTGTCGAATCCCCCAGTCCTGGTGGCCCCGGTCCCCGAAAAACCATTACTGCTCTACGTACGAGCAATGGAACACTCCCTTGGTGCCCTGCTAGCATAAAATAACGATGCAGGCCACGACCAGGCCATATATTATCTCAGCCGAATGATGATCGGGCCAGAACATCGATACACCGCCGTAGAGAAGGAGTGTCTCGCCCTGGTATTCGCTATTCAAAGACGCGACACTATGTCACGGACAAACCATACATGTGATCTCGCGAGTCAACCCCCTCAGAGTCCTCATGACTAAACCAGGGGCCCTCAGCTCTCGTCTCGCAATATGGGCAATATTACTGTCCCCCTATCATATGATCTTCGTCCCGCAAAAGGCTGTTAAGGGTCAAGCCCTAGCAGACTTTTTAGCAGCCCACCCAGGATCGGAGTCATCCAAATCTATGAAGAGATCCCAGACGAGGTCGCCGATTCGAATACAGCCACCCACGATAACATATGGCGAATGTTCTTCGATGGCGCCTCAAGGACCGGACCCAAGGGAAACATCGTCGTCGGGTCGAGTGGTATTAATTTCTCCTACTGGGCTGGTGATCAATCGCGCCTACTCCCTCACGGAACCCTGCTCCAACAATGTGGCCGATATAACGCTCTGGTCATTGGCCTCCAACTTGTAAAAGAGCTGGGGGTAGAATACCTTGAAGCATACGGCGACTCCCAACTAATCGTCAATCAGATCAGGGCTCATACGAGGTTCGCCATGAAGACATGATCCCCTACCATCAAATTGCGATCAACATTATCTCATCATTCGAGGGATTCTTCATCGAGCACGTCCCCAGACTCTAAAATATCGAAGCCGATGCCCTAGCAGGCCTTGCCGCTTCCTTAGCAGTACCGAAGCTCATCATTCGGTTGACGTAATAGGTCACGACTGGTCTGTCCCAAGAACAACGTTCAAGCCATGGCAAGTTATTCCGCCCAGACGGTCGATGACACACCGGACTGGAGACAGCCGTTCATCGACTTCGTCGTATACGACATCCTCCCAGAGAATCCAAAGGAAGCTACCTCTATCAGACGGCGTTCTCTCAGATTCTTCTACAATACAGAGACGAAATGTTGTATCGCCGCTCCTACGACGGATTATTGCTCCGGTACTTGTCGAACGCGGAAGCTACAGAAGCTGTACAAGAAGCTCACGACGGTGTCTGTGGGGCCCATCAACCCGGCCCTAAGCTACAGGACCGCCTTCGCCGGATGGGCTACTACTGGCCCACGATGGTGGCAGATGCGATAGATTATGCCAGAAAATGCAAGGCCTGCCAAGTCCACGCGGATTTCATTCACCAACCATCCGAGTTTCTGCATCCAACGGTGGCATCCTGGCCATTCGAAGCATGGGGATGGATATCATTGGTCCAATCACCCCACCTTCCTCCCGAGGACATCGCTTCATACTTGCGATCACTGATTATTTCTCCAAATGGGCGAAAGCTGTCCCACTCGCAGAAGTTAAAACTTCAAACGTGATCAGCTTCCTTAAGCATCACGTTATCCACCGCTTCGGACTACCACGAAGAATCATCCATAATAATGGTCGACAATTTATAAGCCATGCATTCTACCGATTCTGCGATAAGCACCGCATTCAGAATGTCGCTTCGACCCATACAACCTGGCAGCAAACAGGTTGGCAGAGCATTCAACAAAATAATCATCAAGCTCCTCAAGAAGTTCGTCTCCTCCAACAAACGCGACTGGAACGAGAAGCTCGGCGAGTGCTTATGGGCTTATCGCACCACGGTTCGAACAGCCACCGGAATACACCATTCTCTCTGGTGTACGGGAGCGAAGCAGTCCTCCCTTTGGAGACTCAGATTCCCTCACTCCGCGTCGCCCTCACTTATCAATTGATGGATGATAACTACCGACGACGACTACAAGAATTGGAGGCTTTAGATGAAAAGTGCCTCCTAGCTCAGCAAAGAATCTAGCTATACCAAGCACGCATCTCCGGAGCCTTCAACAAGAAAGTTAAAATCAGAACATTCCAAGTGGGTGATCTTGTTCTGGCAGTCCGGAGGCCGATGGTCATGACTCACAAGACCACCGGTAAGTTCCAGCCAAATAGGAAGGTCCATTTGTCATCGAGACCGTGTTCTCCAACGGCGCCTACCGCCTCGCTAAGCAGAACGGAGATTTGCTCATGTTGCCCGTCAACGACAAGTTCCTGAAGAAATACTATGTTTAACATCATTCTCCAGATTATCGAGTCATGTACTCCTTTAGTACCACTGAACTCTCATCTATCATACTCCAGATTATCGAGTCATGTACTCCTTTAGTACCACTGAACTCTCATCCATCATTCTCCAGATTATCGAGTCATGTACCCCTTTAGTACCACTGAACTCTTATCTATCATTCTCCTGATTATCGAGTCATATACCCCTTTAGTACCACTGAACTCTCATCCACCCTATTTCAGATTATCGAGCCATGCACCCGCTGGTGCCGCTGAACTCTCACTCCCTCAATAGTCTAAATTACCAAGTTATGTACCAGCTGGTGCCTCTGAACTTACATTTCGGTCACTCTTTCAGATAGTAAGTCAAGTATGATTATACCTCTGAACTTTCTTCCTGGCAGAGATCCTCCTCAGGATTCACTACCCGCACTCCCAGTGCACAAAAAGGGTAGTCGATCCCCAATTTCCGAAACGACCATGTCCTCATTACCTCTGAGTCGTCTTCACTTCCCCAAAACAAATCGCCCCCTCGCGTAGAACTTCCACGTTCTCCTACCTCTGAGTCGTTCTATGTACCCAATCTTCATTGAGCCCACTCCTGCCATGTCCTCACTACCTCTGAGTGGGAAGGCTCCGTCGAAGAAATCGTCATATTTGCCATGTCCACATACCTCTGAGCAAGTATGTCGATCCTCTTTAACCTATTATCTGTACCCACACCGGTCTACGACAAGGATAATAGGTCCACGAATGTCCCCTGTTGACCACAAATATCCTCTGTTGACCACAAATGTCCTCTTGTTGACCACAAATGTCCTCTGTGACCACAAATAGCTTCCGTAAAGTCTCTCCTGCCATGTTTTCATTACCGCTGAGCAGGAAGATTTTACGATAAAACCTTCATGTTTGCCATGTCATCATAACCTCTGAGCAAATGTGATCAGTTCCCTTCACCCCATTATCCGTATCCTAAACTAGGGTACGCCAAGGGTAATAGGTCAACAATATTCATTCGCTAAACTTCTTAGCATAAATCCACCATCTTACCATGCCCCGGGAGCCCAGCTGCTTTATGACATTCCTTCCCCCAGTACCGAGAACATCCATGACCATTTTGCCGTGGCTGTCCCGGACATCCTATCTAAACTGTTATCCGTACCTAAAACCAAGGTACGCCTAGGATAACAGGTCCACAAATAAATCCCCCAGCAAGTCCAAATTCCTTAAACACCCAAGTGCAAGAAGAAAAGATGAGTTGAAATATGCTCATTTATTCAAAAATCAAAGGGCTACATCAGCAGGGATCACACCCCCTTGTAAAAATTAAAAAAAAAAGAGAGAAAGAGGGAAGAAGAGAAGACAGAAAGCCGATTACTGCTCTGAACACATAACGCCGTAAGACGGTCCTTTATCAAGGCAACCGACCGCTCAAGCTTCTGTCTGGCTCGGCGCTCCGCTTCCTGATTCAACACCGCCGCATCCTCCAGATGAGCATGGGCTCGCCAGTTGTCCTCAAACTTCTTGAAGGCCCGCTCCAGGTTGACAGATCGGGAAATCCTCTCGGCCTCTCGAGCAATCAACTCTTGTTCTGCACGAGCAGCCTCCCGCTCTGACTCTAAGAAGGCCAACTCCTTCTGGAGTGCGAGAATCCGCTCCTTCGTATCAACTACTCCACGAGAGGCAGATTCTTCCCGGGCTCTACAAGCCTGACTCCTACGACCTAATCGGTCATAAGAGACGGAGAACTTGTCAAGGTCCTCCTGCACAGCCGGTCCGGCAGTTTCCCGAGCGAGCTTAATCCTGTCCCTAGCAGCGACCAGGAAGCTCCGCTCCCGTTCAGTCGCGGCGGGCAAGCCAGCGTGCCCACTGCCAGCAGTTGGGTCACAAGCTGATCAACCTCTGTCAACTTAGGCTCCAGAGCGCTGCTAACCCCAGCCCGCCAGGAAGACCCTTCAGAGTGTCAATTTGGCCCCAAGCTCCCCGTAGAGACAGAGAAAAAGGGACCCCCCGTTCCACGGCAGCATTTACACCCCTCCCTAAGTGGCGATAGAAGCTGTCGACCACATCCTGCGTCACCTCGTTCAAGCCTCCGAGGAAACCGGTGTCAACGGAG
>JANAVB010037414.1:2404874-2568973 GCA_029216955.1 Iris pallida | reverse complement strand
TGTGCTCATTAAATCTTAAGTCACAAACACTAAAGATACTTGCTTAAGCATAGAGTTCACAATTAAGGGCATACATTTTGAATGATCAAAATGATTTATAGACTCTTTATTAAGCAAGGATAAGAGTATAAGATAACAAGTACATGAATTAGACTCTCATCAAGTAAAGGACAAAAGAGATGTTCATGAAAACACAATAAAATAAATTTCTTTGTCAAGTACTGAGATTAACCCAAGATAATAAAATAATAGATCGATCTAGAGAATGCAACATATTATATCCAATATAAAACAAGTGTATTCTCTAGAAATGGAAAATCTCAACACAAAAGCTCAAACCATAGTAGCTAAGGACATAAGAAGTATGATGTATTAATTACATGTATTCTCATGTGCTACACAAATATTAGTGGGGAACAATAATTCAAAAGAAGCATATGCCCAAGAAATCAGCAAAGAAAGATTATTAAGATCAAGAAAGCTAATTAAGAGCTAAAGATAGCAAGAAACACATTTGTCAAAAGCTTTCATAGTGCACTAGTAAAATATAAAAATATAGACTAGAAAAAGTGCACTAACTAAGAAGGTGAATTTAATAAGCAAGATAAAGCACAAAACCATGTGATCCTTAAAAGGACTTCCATAAATAGTTATGAACAAGACACTAATAAACATTTTCTCTCAACATCCCAACTTAAAGGAATGAAACAATTAGACATCAAAAGGTAGGAATCATATAGATAAAACTATATATATATCTATCAAATAGGAATACTTGAAAAATTCAAGAATAAGTAAAAAAAGAAACATGTATCCACAAAGTCAACAAAAAAGGTAAGAATATATCATCAAAAGAAAGCTTTAAGGATGAAGCTAATTGATTCAAGAAGAGATATAAAATTGGTCAAAAGAATCAATAGCTAAAGTATGAGGCAAGCACAGGTTTTAAAAAAGACAAGTATGAATAAATACTCTTCAAAAATAATATAAAACCTGAGCTTAACTTATATGTCCACATTGAGATATTTATACACAAATAGATATCAATATAAGAAATACATGAACTACATGTAAATAGAAATATAATGAATATAATCATGTATTCTTAATGAATATTTGAAAAATCATCACAAATTCAAAAACAAGTGTAAATAAACTTTATTAGGCAGAGACATAATTGATTCTCAAGAAGATAATTAAAATAAAATATGAGAATCAACGATGAATATATTATCCAAGCACAAAGTTAAAATAGAAGTACAAGTGTATACTTGTTAAGTGATAAGAAGCTTGTGATAACCACATATATTCACAAATACCGAGTAAGATAAATGTGACATCAAATACAAATCGGCAAGAAGTAACTATCTCAAAAACTTTAAAGACAGAGAGTTAAAATCATATTAACTCAAATCAAAACCAAGCCCCTATCGACTAGAGTGATATGCATGATTTATAAATAAATATTAAGAAACGAGCATGCATATATAAATGTGTCACACTAATAGAAAATGAGTGATAAACTACCTAGTGTGAACTAATCATTTAAGCTAAGTAACTAGTCATGCTAGATAATAGAAATAACAAAAAAATAGCTACGCATGCTAGTATCATATCTCTCATTGATTTAGATAATAAGCAAATAAATATATTAAAGAGAGCCAGTAGCAAGTTGTCAAAGAAAACATGCTAGATTCTACAAATATAAACTATTTAAAGAGAATCGTTTAGCATGTTACCAAAGTAACCCTAGTGGCCACACTTGTGTTGGTATAATTGTTTGGAAGATAACCTTTGAGCTTTGTAACCACCAACACGCTCCTCGGTGCTATGTTCGATGCAAGAAGCTTCACCTACAACATTAGATGAAGAATTTGGTATCCAAATAAACTTGGATCCACATTTATTAGCTTTAGGGACCCATATAGCACTTACTCTAGCATTGGTAGTAAAGGTCCTACGAATAGGGCATGTAAAGCTCATATGTCCAATGCGAGAGCAATAAAAGCACCTAATGCTAGTGTGTGCACATGTATCAGAATGAGCATGGTTATGAAAATGTGACATACTAGAATGATGAATATCTCTAGAATGAGCATGAGAAGATTTGGTTTTAAGAATATTATGTTCTAATAACAAATTATCATGCATGCAAGTAAGAGAATCAAATTTAGCATTTAAAATGTCATTCTCTTTTTCAAATAAAGCAATTCTAGAGATAAAAGCATTATTTTGTTTTTGTAAATCATCAATAGAAGAATCATGCAAATAAGATAACTTACGTGATTGAGTCTTGAGATCTTATATTGCTGAGGAAAGAGATTTAATTGTCAAAATTAAAGCCTCATTCAAACTCTTTAAAGAAATACAAGATGAGTTTTGATAATCAAGTATAGATAATAAATCATTATTTTTATTTCTCAAAAACTCATTTCCTTCTTCTAAATGAATAACCTTTTCAGAAATTTCTTCATTTGTAGAATGAAGGTGGTCAAGAATCTCTATGGATTGTTTAGTCATGGCTTTCCACTTAGAGCATTTCTTGCATTTAAAAGAAACATTATTGTCTATGCTACTAAAAGTAAAACCCTTTTATCGAAGGAGGAGTAGGAGGAATACAATGCCATAGAAAAATAACAAGGATCTACTCTAAGGATGTTAAGCCTAACAATAGAGTCCTTGCTTTGATACCAATTGTAGTAACCCTAGAGGGGGGGGGGGGGTGAATAGGGTCAAGCTAACTAATCAAGCACTTAGCACAAGCTAATGGGCAATTTAAAAATATAAGTGCAAGAGAAGAAGCAACAACAATACCGATACACGATATATCCTGGTATCCTCCTGAGGGGCACTCCAGTCCCGGAACTCTCTCCGACTTTAATCCACTATTTGAGTAAATAGTTACACACGAGTTTGGATCCGAAGAACTTGTCAACTTCAACACGAGTTTGGATCCGAAGAACTCGCCAACTTCTTACACGAGAGCTTTAGTCCGAAAGTCCTCTCCGACTTCAACCGAGAGTTTGGATACGAAGACTCTCCAACTTCAATCGAGAGTTTGGATCTGAATACTCTCCAACTTCAACCTTTCATAATAGGTTTTGATTTCCTATACAACAAGATGAAGATCTTACTTTTCAATTCAATAACTCTAACACAATTTGTGGATGGCAAATAAAAGTTTTGTAGAGTTGTTTGTGGATAGGCTTTGGTGGTTTATAAATTTTTAGCCTCAAAGCGTCAACCTTGAATGAAGGGATTCAAGGCTATTTATAACTAAAGCATTGAAAAGATCTCAAAGGACAACTTTTCAGTCAGCGACCGGTATACCGTCGGTATGAACCGGCATACCATCGGAATACCATTGTGGAATTGCAACGGCTAGAAATATTGCCGTTGGGATCATTAAAAGCTCAGAATTCGACCGTTGGATTTCTAACAGTTACTGAATCGGTATACCGTCGGTACAGAACGGTATTCCATCGGTATGCCAATTTTATAGACAGAAACTTTATGTGAACAAAAATCAGTATACCTTCAGTATAGACCGGTATACCGTGGATATACCGATTTTTAGGCTAATATCTACCCTAGCTTTCGATTTTGCCATCCATTTCTTGTGTTTACAATTATTTCTAAGACTCATTACAGACTCCAGATATCCTGTAGCAGGTGCAGGCTTCTTCAGAGTCTTGAAATGGTGATGGCATGACATGACTTATTTCCTTGATAGATGTTGGCATTTTTCTTTGGCGGCATTTGTCCAAAGATACTCAGTTTGTGAAAACTGAATACCTTTCAGGGGTTCGCCCCCGAACCCCCGATGAGGGTGCTGTCCTCCTCGACCCCCGTCAGCTGACCGGACAGCGGAACCCCCGAGTGCGTGGCTCCGAGATGTCATCGGGTGGTTCAGAGAAATCTTGTAGGATCCATCGTCTTTGGCGCACCATGATTTCTTTATTTGCATAAGTCCTATGTTGATCTTACATATTGCTTTTCTGCATGTACATGTTAGACAAATAAAATAATATACATAGTAGCAAGTATGATAAGTTTAATGCAACATTAGGATAATACTAAGTTTAAGTATAAGAGCTATAGTGATATCATAATGTTAAACTTAATTGAATAACCATAATCAAAACATAGTTTTGATTTTGGTAACTCAATTAAATTTAAGATATATATATAATAAAAACTCATATCACTAATAAGTAAAATAATAAGCACATATTACCAAAGGTATAAGTATAAGTAGAAATGCTATAGTGATAGTATGAAGATTAGTGATAATGAAATGCTAAACTTAACAGATTAACCATATTCAAAAACATGATACAATCATTGGACCAACACTTGGGCCGACTTTGTATGGAGCAGACCAGAGGCAAAATTAGTAGGGGCTGGGATAGACTCAATATATTCCTTTTTTTTATTTTTCTCTCATTTTTTTCCTGTTTATATTTTTTCCATGAGTCGGGATTATTTGGCCCATACTAGTCCATTCTATTCCATCCAAGACCACCCAAACTCAAATTTGAGTTTCCTCCAAACAACACTAACATCCCGTTTGGTTCGCTGTATATATAATCGTAATCGCAATATAATCAAATAAAAAAATTATTATTCTTATTTAATTATATTACGATTATGATTACTTTACAATGAACTAAACGAGATCTAAGTAATTTTAGTGTCATCATATATTTTTAGGATATTTGGTAATACTATTTTTGGAATATGTAATAATTGAGACTTACATAATAGTAGTACAATTTGAGGATATTTAACAACGGGTCACATAATAATTAAAATTAGAATATGAATCTCTAAATTATTCTTAGATATTATAATTAGAACAGTTATTTTAAGATCCAAATACACGTCGGATATTTCGAATACGGAAACCATAATATCAACTATTAAGTTAAACTCTTTCACTAAATAATTTTATACTTTTTTGTGTCCAAAATGACTTAGACTCTAATATTAGACATTGTGAACACCCAACCATAAGAGCATCTCCAACCCTACTGTGACTTTGGAAAAAAGTTGTTGCCACACAGGAATGACAAAATTTTATTCAAAAGTTCTTCTCCAATGCAATTGTCAAGTCAATTGTGAAGCTTATGTGGCAAAAATTAAAGAAGACATTGTGAAGTTGATTGTCTTGTTCTAGACAATGCACTTGACAATGTCTTATCTTCCATGTCATCAATTATGAATAAAAAATATTAGAAAAAAGAAAGAAGATGAGTAGTTGTCTTAAAAGTTGGAACAAAAGTAAATATTTTAATACTTTATCTTCCAAGTTCCAAAAAAATTAAACATTTTAATACTTTTGCATTGGAGAAAGTTTTTCTATCTCATTGTCTTTTGAGATATAATTTTGCCACATAAACAAGACATTGTCTTGTGGCTCATGCCACATAGGAGCCACCTAAGACTCACAACACTTAACAAGACAATAGGGTTGGAGATGCTCTAATATAATATGCTATTACTAAAATATTCCATATATATAGACTGTTTTGACAAATATGCAAGAGAAAAAATTCTAACTATTTTACAAGATTCACTTTCAGGAAAATCTAAATTTAAACGCGGCACATCGACGACCTCTCGTGCAGGACCCTCGCCGACTTGCGGTGCCGGAACGCCCGCATCGGACTTGGGAAGTACCACTTCCATCCCTTCCCCTTCCCATCATCTCCAATTCCGTCGTCCGAACAATTCGCCACCGACCTCGACCTCGACCTCGAATAGTTCGAAAACTCCTCAAAGTCCTCCTTCTTCTTCGAGAAGAACCAGAACCCACGCCGCCGTTCGGGATCGGCCGGTCCCCGGTGCCGGAACGGGAAGGAGACGGATCTGGACCGTCGGAACGGAGGCTCCGTCTTGATCAGCATGGAGACCCTCCCGACGGCGCCAATCGCGCCGGAGACGCTGGATCTGGCCGGATCGACGAACAAAATCGACGAGAACGAGGATGAGAAGGGAGTGGGGAAGCAGGGGCAGAGGCGTAAACTGGCGCAGTCAGGGCAGATGAGGAGGAGGCGGTCTCGGACACAGGAAGGGCAGACGCCGGTGACGATCCTCCAGCGAGAGGAGGAGGGATGTTTTCGGCATTTCCATAGGTCTTCTTCTTGCCATAGAGAGTGCTCTTCCATTCAATATCGGCCATCGGTTGAAGTATCTCACTTGTCGGATAACTTGGCCGTTGGAATGGTTCTGTTTTCACTCAGATTTTGTTTTGGCGAAACGAAGGATAGAGTGAGCTAGTGGTGGGAAGGGTATTTATAGTTTTTTTTTTCTAAAGACACTTCAACTTTTACTTGAAAGTAGTCCAACTTTTTGTAAAGTTATTCACCAGTTTGTGATCCAAAAAATTATTTCAGACTAGTCCAATTTTTTCAGGACTGATAAACAATTTAACAGTCCTCCCAATAAAAAAAGACTGTCACATTTTTGACATTCCTCATCCCGATCGTTGGACGCACTGCTGTCATTTCTCCTTCGTTCGTCCTCCTCCACCTCCTCCTCTCCTCCTCCGCATTTTCGTCACTCATTTGAAAGTTTTGATATATTATAAAACATATACCTAGAATTATTGTTTTCATAATATACATATTTTTAATTACAAAATATAGATAAAATTATAAATATTTATATAATTGTATAAATTCTATTCGGTTTTGGATGCAAATAAAAATTTAAAATCGAAATCGAATAAAATTATTTAGCAGTTTCAAAACGAAAACCAAACTGAATTTTTTTATTTAAACAAAATTTTTATTCGTTCCGTTTTATATCATTTTTGTTTCAAAATCAAATAATGCTCACCTCTAAGATTATCTCTAATAAAGTAATTCAAACTTAGGGGCTGTTTGGATAGATGTAATTCTTTGAAAGTGTGAAAGTGGCACTTGCAGCAAGTTAAGTTTCCGTGGACTTACAGCAAGTGACACTTTCCAAAATGTGTTTGGATAGAATATTTTTTGTCTGCTGCAAGTGGAAAAAAAATTGGTTTGGTATTTGGATAGTTATGTAAGTAGAAAGTGAAAGTTTTTTTTTTGGAGATGTGGTAAACCTAGGTATGGTTACTGTAGAAGCATGTAAAATATTAGAATAATGATCCATGCGGCTCTGAGTAAGAAGCTTATGCGGCCCACCCAGGAGCGGCCCTATGCGGTTCAAAGAAGACTCTCAATCGCATGCGGCGCGGGAGCGTATGCGGTTCAGCAAGGCATATGCGGCTCGATGGACGCCATGTGTGATCTTTCCCTACAGCTGGTCGTTTGAGGAGTGGCCTCATTTATTGTTCCAGCACGATTTACTGTGGCGGCCCTGACATAAAGTTTCATAATGGCCTTGCCATAATGACTGACTCCTCGGGAAAAGAAGAAAATCTCTGACCAAATCCGTCAGAAGTCCCAGATTGCCACGTGGCAATCAATCATATACGGCTCCCTGAGAACCCGTTCCATGCGGTTCGATACAACGCTAGCTCATGCGGCTCCCTGGGAACACATTCCCTGCGGCCCAATACAACACCAGCTCATGCGGCTCACAAAGATTACGCATATGCGGCTCGATGAAGCATCGTCCTATACGGCTTACAAAGAGTATCTCTCTGCGGTTCGAGGATAGTCAATCCTATGCGGCTCTGACAGGACTCACAATTAAGACACGTGGCATGGGATCAATAAGAGATTTAACCGAATCTCAACAAATATATTTGACATCATCGTCATAATTACTGAGATCAGGGCATATCATTTATCATCAAGCTAATGGGACACGTGACGAGCAATCAGACATTGGCATAATCAATCACGAGGATTTAAAACAGCTAGCATTAATTGCTCATGAGATACGATGCTATCCACGTTAATGGCCAAGATTCACTGTAATCAGGATCAAGGGTTCAGACAGAATAAAGGAGCGCCGACATTTCAAACAGATAATCATTAGCAAACCCTAATGATCACCCCCCACTCTTATAAATAGCCAGCATCATTCCCTTGAGAAAAAAAAGAGAGAGAGGAGAGGTCGGCAACAAAAGAATAAAAAAGAAGGAGAGAGAGATCTACACAGAGAGAGCTCCCCCTTTCTTCTTGATAATCACAGAGAGAGAGAAGCCAGGAGAGCAATCCGAGGAGAGCAAGAAGAGCGTTTCTTCATCAACGTCAAGCAGATCTTCCCCGAGCCAAGGCTATATACTGATCGTCCAAGGAGTAAGGCAGAGCGTCGTCGCTTTCCCGAGCCTCTATCGTCACCCCCCAGAATCAAAAATAAACAATCGTACTTAGTCTGCTGTACCTAGGTTTTCGTCCCTAGGCTTTCTTTGTACGAGCGAGTTTGTATTGTGAGTCTAAGTTCAGTCCTCCGATAATTGTTCTATTCTTTTACAATCAATGGCAAACACGATGGCGACTCTGCTGGGGAATAACTTCTCTACGGCTGAGGAGTTGGTGATGCAATCAGATGCAGCCAAACTTGGCTCCACACAAAAGAAGATGGTCGTCCGCTTCGACTAACAGGCATTCGAAGAGATGCTCTCTGAAGGCAGCGCTGGCCCAGCCCAGAAGCGCACCCGCACCACGAAGGCCCGCAAAGAATGGAGATCGAAGTCATTTGCTCCTCCTCAAGCCCTCGATGGGATACCCTCTGCTGCTCAAGACGGCGAGAAGGATTCTCCTGCGGTCCCACTTCAGATTGTAGACAACTCGGCTGTCCCCAAGTCCGACAGAAGAAAACATTATGATGCTGGACTTGCAGGGACAAAGAGGGACTCTACGCGGACCGAACCGCCGAAGAGCATTAGCCGCAAGGAGAAAGCCCATGCGGCTACAACCGCCAACCGCATGAAGAAAACTCATGCGGCTACTTCTGTCAGCCGCATAACTTATGCGACTACAGTTCCCGACAGCATGGATGAGACTCATGCGGCCAGTAAAGTCAATCGTTTACAGAAAACCCATGCGGCCACAGATGCCAACCGCATGCGGCCAGCCTGCACGGTCGTGACCCCTAGCCGCATAAGAACTCGTCCGACGACAGGAGACAACCGCATGCAGACAGCCTGTATGGTTCCCGCTCCCAGCCGCATAGCATCTGCCCCATGCTCCTCTCGATCAATTTTTGACCGTCTCTCGTACGGTCCGAACCCTGATGACTCTCTGGATGATAAGCCAGACTCTGTGATGTCCAACTTGGACTCTTCCTATTATGCATCTACAAGTGCTAGGAAGAAGAAGTCTAGGGCAGCGCGGGCTCATCAAGCCCAGACAGCTGCCCCAACCTCTGACTATCAGGGCGTCCCGCTGATTATCACACGGGCCTCTGATGGGAAGTTGTACAGAACCACTCAAGTCCAATCCCCGGCGGCGAACGGACAGAGTGGTCCCTCTGACCTGCGGGAGGCGATCCTCCACAAGCGCAAGGAAAGAGAAGGGGCCTCGGCGTGCAAAGAATCCTCACATGGACGTCACTGCACCCAGATCATCGTCAACTGCTGCTGCAACAACGCAGCAGTGATGGAAGATCGTCCGTCCGTCTTCCACAGACTACAGCACCCGAACTCAGAAGATGAGGCACCTCCTGTTGTCTCCTGCAATTCCGCTCAGAAGATCCCTGCCGAGGGAAGAGGGAAGAAGACAAGCATCCCCAGTCCAAAGATATCAGCCACTACAGCTAAGAAGTTGTCGGCTAAACGGTTACCCTCCACCGGAGTATACCAACATACCCGTTCGAAGACAAAATCTGCTGTAACAGGAGGCTCATTGTCCCCGACCCTGAGGGTCGTAGGAGCTGGGGGTAGTACTCCTCCGAACGTCCACAATAATCCAATGTTTCAAGGAGACGAACCCCGAGAAACAACCCTCCCATCGGGTACAACAGATGCCGATGTCCCCGTGGACATCCATAATTCTCTAGACGAAGCAAGCTCCGAAGCTGGGGGTAGTGTTCCTTCCGAGTCCGAACCTGAAGAGAACATCCCCACATATCCAGATGATTTCTCGACGCATCGGTACGACTCGGAGGGTACATCCTCCACCACTCCCTCCGTCACTCCTCATGTGAAGACGGTATTCATGACAGACAACAATCAAGGCGGTTCCAGCGATCGCCAGCGCATCGACACGTTGGAGGCCATATTGCATGCCTTGGTCAAGTCTGTAGACGAGATCAAAGCGGCACTTCCTACTCTGCAGGGAGTGACACCTGGCCAGACAAGCACGGGTCCCGCAATCAACATAGATTCAAATTCAGCGGCGCCAAACCAGGGCAATAATCCTCCTGAGATAACGGCCCCTACCGCGACAGATGAGGCCCGAAAAGTAAGAAGAGAGGTTCAGGAGCTCCGAGCAATGTTCCACGCCCGAGAAAACTCTCAAGACCTCAGAATACGGCAACCATATCCTGCTGAATGGAGGGATGTTCCCTTTTCGCCAAGATATAAGCCGTTCAATATCAACCCATATGATGGCAAGACTTCAGCAAGTAGATACATCACTTACTTTGAGGTCACTACCGACCATCTGCCCCATGATGACGCTATCCTCACGCGGTTATTTATTGGGGCATTGGAAGGAGTCGCCTTCGATTGGTACCGCAACCTGCCAGACAATTGCATCCACTCCTTCGCTGGCTTCAAGCGCTTGTTCTTGGAGAGGTTCTATGAGGTAGGGCAGGACGTTACGATGTCTACCCTCATGGACGTCGTTCAAGGAGAGAAAGAACTGACGAGAAATTACATTGAGCGGTTTCGTCAAACCGCAATAAAGTTACCATCTGGCAACCCGGACTCTCCTTTGATTGAAATTTGCCAAAAGAGACTACTTCCAACAATTAGTCTCTGGATGGGCGAAAGTCAGTTCAAGGATTGGAAGGCTTTTATCATCATGCTACAAGTACGGAAGAACGATTGAAGAAGGCTCGCCAACTGGGGTTGCATATCTCGGAGGAAGAGAACAAGAGCAAGCGTCCCAACACCAGCAACGACAATGGGAGTAGCCCCTCCAACAACCGGGACAACAAAGGCAAGCAGGCTATGGTGACCGATACAGCCCAAAAGCCCGAGCCATAGCCGGCAGACAAACAATGGCCTCAAATCACTTATTCCTTTGAAGACGGCCACGTCAAGCCTATCTTGGACATGCTTATACAAGGAGATATGATTCAGCTTCCTCCACCAAGATGGGAGCCTCGGCCGGCTGATCTAGAGAACCCAAAGTTCTGCCATTACCATTGCTACGTCCACCATGCTACACACGACTGCTACCAACTGAAACGGTATATCCAAAACCTCATCGATTCGAACGCCCTGGCCATCAATTTCGAAGAGGTAACCGTGGCAGCCAACATGGTGTCCGTACAATTCGGCAACTTCCCTCCAACAGAGACTCGAGATGGGGTTATACCCATTCCTCTGACAACAATGGAAATTGCTAATCTGCCGCCTGCTCGCGATCAAGCCGCTGGTCTAATACCCCTCACCACATCACGAGGGAAAATCATGTGGGTCCATCCGAACCTAGTCCACGAGGTAACTCAGCCCTCTCCACCTTCTAAAAGGAAAAGTGAAAAAGTCAGATCCTGCCGTACTGCCTCGGCAAAAGAAGAGGAAGTCTCGGCCGTCACTACTCGATCCGGAACACAAGCCCAACCGGTGACCGAAAGCGCGACTGATGATCATCCGCCCACTACCAATGATGCTCCGGGACCGGCTCAGCCTTCGACGACCGACAAGCCTAGGCCGAAGGAGACTCGCTTCGACAAGTCCCTCCGGAAGGAGACACCTCAGGGGCTGGAGAGGCCCTACAACTTCGACATCTTAGCGCAATTAGCTAATACCCCGGCCAAATTGTCTTTATATGAACTCCTCAGGCTCTCAAAGGATGTTCGCACGGCTTTAAGTGAGGCGCTCCAAAATGCCGACGCATACTTGGCTCAGGTCAACCTCACGGGCGATAACCAACCTGCAGAGCTCCAAGATAGTGCGTGTACGGGAGCAATGCCCAACATCGTCTTCTCTCCGCAAGATATGCTCATCAAAACTAACCTGCATGATCGCCCGCTATACTACACTGGATACATCGGCGACGTAAAGGTGGACCGAATGTATATTGATCCTGGGTCCTCTATAAGCATCATTCCGAAGGGTCTGCTACATCATCTTCGCATTCCGATGCATCGCCTGACACCTACAAGCACCGCCATTAGCGGTTTCAATTCGGGCAGGAGCTACCCAATAGGGAAGATCCGTTTGAAGTGTCAGATCGACGATCTCCAATCAGAAGTCACCTGTTATGTCATAGAT
The DNA here is from genome assembly GCA_029216955.1 of Iris pallida. Taxonomy (NCBI): domain Eukaryota; kingdom Viridiplantae; phylum Streptophyta; class Magnoliopsida; order Asparagales; family Iridaceae; genus Iris; species Iris pallida. The sequence goes on along the minus strand of JANAVB010037414.1, from coordinate 2,556,648 downwards.
GCCGACACTTCTTACAATATCCTTCTGGGGCGGCCTTGGATACACGATTACATGATCGTGCCTTCCACGCTACACCAGTACTTCAAATATGTCGATAAGTACGGCTTCGTGAGGACAGAGTTTGCCGATATCGATCCCTTCAAGGGGGTCGAATCTTATTACTCAGACTCCTGTCTGTACGAAAAAATCAAAGAAGCATCTGGTCGAAGAAGATGTGCAAGCTCACAATAAGACGGCTACAGGATCAGAAGAACCTCTAACGATCCACCTTCAGGCTCGCAAACCGGGCAATTCCGTACCCCTTACGGCCACTCTGCGTAAGGACGCAATCAGTCTCTCCGCACAAGAAGAACAAATGAGAATCCGGCTGCCAAGGTCCGGCCAAGCGCCGAGACCCATAACAGGGCCACTTACCATCAGACTACCGAGAGTCGGTCAGCTCCAAACGGAGAAGCCCAATCCCTCCGATAGACCGCTCACAATACGCCTTCCCAAGAAGATTCTTCACCCCGATGCGAGGTCTGACACTTCTAGCGAACCAGCCACCCCTCGCCTCACATCAAGTACCAAACTGGGGGTTGCTAGTTTACCAACAACTCCACGATCTGCTCCGCCAGTTGAGCCTCTGAAGATCAAGCTGACTAGGTCGTCCTCTCAGTCTTCATTTATACAGGGGGTGGCCGAAGAAGAACCAGAATTGGCCAAGTATGTGGCTGCCCACTCCGATACCCCTTCCGCAGATGATGTAATCCCTCTAGAAAAGATACCTTACTTCATCAATAAAGGGTTATCTTTGAACTACACCGAGCTCAATAAGCTATGTACAATGTATGCTATGGAACACGGTATAGGCACTCACCTACATACACAGGTGACAAATGTGTACACCGCCATCCGACTTACTCCAGTAGAAGACACTTACCGAATAGTCAAGGGAGGGGACCACCCGATCATCTTCGACCGGACGAACAACCCACATCCCCCCGCTATGGAAGAAGTCGACTTCGGGTCAGATGCCGGAAGACTGCCTCTGTATCTCTATAGCCCTCAATCCAAATATCTCATGCAGAAACAGGAGTATGATCTAGAGACAACGTCAGGACTGAACTACGGTACTGGACGACGATTACCTTTGAAGACGCCAGCCCCGGCGGATAAACCACGAAACTACTATAACAAAACCCGATGCGGTTTAGGGTATGTAACGCCTACTACGACCCCTGAAAGCTCAGATGAAGAATGCGACTGGCAGTCACATTCAACCGGATCACCGACTTCTGACTCAGATACCAGCATCGGAGATGTGTTCAGACAAGTCATGTCAGTCAACATGGCATTCACCGACGCTTACGAGGAAGACGAAGACATCCCCGAAATCCTTGAGCTAGAACCATGGGCCCAGCAATTAGACGCACAATAGGAAAAGCGGTTCGAACTGAGAGAACCTCCTACCGAAGATGAGGTCATACAAGTGGATCTCGGCAGCGAATCTTCTCCAAAACCGATCTTTATCAGTAAAAGCCTAACTGACGAAGAACGAGAATCGCTGTTAGTACTCGTCAGAGAATACATTGATGTGTTCGCCTGGAGCTATGAAGACATGCCGGGGTTAAATCCTGACATCGCTCTCCACAAACTTAATATACGGCCAGATGCAAAGCCAGTCAAGCAGCAGGAACGACGCTTTTGTCCAGGTGTCATGGACGCGATCGAAACTGAAGTCAACAAGTTAATAGCCAGCGGTTTCATTCGTGAAGAGCAACATCCTGATTGGGTCGCCAATATAGTACCCGTCCTCAAGAAGAATGGGAAGATTCGAATCTGCATCGACTTCCGCAACCTGAACGAGGCATGCCCCAAAGATGAATTTCTCCTTCCCATCACAGACATCATGATCGACAACACATGCGGCTTCGAACGTATGTCATTCATGGATGGATTCTTGGGGTATAATCAAATCAAGATGTCTTCCGACGACGAAAAGCACACATCATTTCGAACGCCGATTGGTACATACTGCTACACATTCACGCCATTCGGTCTGAAGAATGCTGGCGCTACATATCAGCGGGCCATGAGTATCATTTTCCGAGAACATTTACGCAAAACAGTAGAATGCTATGTCGACGACATTGCCGTCAAGAGTCGCCATAAGGAAGATCATCTGCAAGACCTGAGAATGGTATTCGACCTGATGAGAGCCCACAACCTGAAGATGAACCCTACGAAATCATTCTTGGACGTATCCAGCAAAAAATTCTTAGGCTTCATCATCACGGCACGAGGCATCCATGTAGACCCTGAGAAGATGAAGGCAATCATGGAGATGGGTCCCCCGAAAAATCTCCGCGAACTCAGAGGCCTCCAAGGGAGGCTAGCTTACATCAGGAGGTTCATTTCCAACCTCTCCGGGCGATGCCGACCGTTCACACACCTCATGAAGAAGGGAGTCACATTCGTATAGGACGAGGAATGCCAGCATGCTTTCGACGACATCAAAGAATATTTGTCGAATCCCCCAGTCCTGGTGGCCCCGGTCCCCGAAAAACCATTACTGCTCTACGTACGAGCAATGGAACACTCCCTTGGTGCCCTGCTAGCATAAAATAACGATGCAGGCCACGACCAGGCCATATATTATCTCAGCCGAATGATGATCGGGCCAGAACATCGATACACCGCCGTAGAGAAGGAGTGTCTCGCCCTGGTATTCGCTATTCAAAAGACGCGACACTATGTCACAGGACAAACCATACATGTGATCTCGCGAGTCAACCCCCTCAGAGTCCTCATGACTAAACCAGGGGCCCTCAGCTCTCGTCTCGCAATATGGGCAATATTACTGTCCCCCTATCATATGATCTTCGTCCCGCAAAAGGCTGTTAAGGGTCAAGCCCTAGCAGACTTTTTAGCAGCCCACCCAGGATCGGAGTCATCCAGAATCTATGAAGAGATCCCAGACGAGGTCGCCGATTCGAATACAGCCACCCACGATAACATATGGCGAATGTTCTTCGATGGCGCCTCAAGGACCGGACCCAAGGGAAACATCGTCGTCGGGGTCGGAGTGGTATTAATTTCTCCTACTGGGCTGGTGATCAATCGCGCCTACTCCCTCACGGAACCCTGCTCCAACAATGTGGCCGAATATAACGCTCTGGTCATTGGCCTCCAACTTGTAAAAGAGCTGGGGGTAGAATACCTTGAAGCATACGGCGACTCCCAACTAATCGTCAATCAGATCAGGGGCTCATACGAGGTTCGCCATGAAGACATGATCCCCTACCATCAAATTGCGATCAACATTATCTCATCATTCGAGGGATTCTTCATCGAGCACGTCCCCAGACTCTAAAATATCGAAGCCGATGCCCTAGCAGGCCTTGCCGCTTCCTTAGCAGTACCGAACCAAGCTCATCATTCGGTTGACGTAATAGGTCACGAACTGGTCTGTCCCAAGAACAACGTTCAAGCCATGGCAAGTTATTCCGCCCAGACGGTCGATGACACACCGGACTGGAGACAGCCGTTCATCGACTTCGTCGTATACGACATCCTCCCAGAGAATCCAAAGGAAGCTACCTCTATCAGACGGCGTTCTCTCAGATTCTTCTACAATACAGAGACGAAAATGTTGTATCGCCGCTCCTACGACGGATTATTGCTCCGGTACTTGTCGAACGCGGAAGCTACAGAAGCTGTACAAGAAGCTCACGACGGTGTCTGTGGGGCCCATCAACCCGGCCCTAAGCTACAGGACCGCCTTCGCCGGATGGGCTACTACTGGCCCACGATGGTGGCAGATGCGATAGATTATGCCAGAAAATGCAAGGCCTGCCAAGTCCACGCGGATTTCATTCACCAACCATCCGAGTTTCTGCATCCAACGGTGGCATCCTGGCCATTCGAAGCATGGGGGATGGATATCATTGGTCCAATCACCCCACCTTCCTCCCGAGGACATCGCTTCATACTTGCGATCACTGATTATTTCTCCAAATGGGCGAAAGCTGTCCCACTCGCAGAAGTTAAAACTTCAAACGTGATCAGCTTCCTTAAGCATCACGTTATCCACCGCTTCGGACTACCACGAAGAATCATCCATAATAATGGTCGACAATTTATAAGCCATGCATTCTACCGATTCTGCGATAAGCACCGCATTCAGAATGTCGCTTCGACACCATACAACCTGGCAGCAAACAGGTTGGCAGAGGCATTCAACAAAATAATCATCAAGCTCCTCAAGAAGTTCGTCTCCTCCAACAAACGCGACTGGAACGAGAAGCTCGGCGAGTGCTTATGGGCTTATCGCACCACGGTTCGAACAGCCACCGGGAATACACCATTCTCTCTGGTGTACGGGAGCGAAGCAGTCCTCCCTTTGGAGACTCAGATTCCCTCACTCCGCGTCGCCCTCACTTATCAATTGATGATGGATGATAACTACCGACGACGACTACAAGAATTGGAGGCTTTAGATGAAAAGTGCCTCCTAGCTCAGCAAAGAATCTAGCTATACCAAGCACGCATCTCCGGAGCCTTCAACAAGAAAGTTAAAATCAGAACATTCCAAGTGGGTGATCTTGTTCTGGCAGTCCGGAGGCCGATGGTCATGACTCACAAGACCACCGGTAAGTTCCAGCCAAAATAGGAAGGTCCATTTGTCATCGAGACCGTGTTCTCCAACGGCGCCTACCGCCTCGCTAAGCAGAACGGAGATTTGCTCATGTTGCCCGTCAACGACAAGTTCCTGAAGAAATACTATGTTTTAACATCATTCTCCAGATTATCGAGTCATGTACTCCTTTAGTACCACTGAACTCTCATCTATCATACTCCAGATTATCGAGTCATGTACTCCTTTAGTACCACTGAACTCTCATCCATCATTCTCCAGATTATCGAGTCATGTACCCCTTTAGTACCACTGAACTCTTATCTATCATTCTCCTGATTATCGAGTCATATACCCCTTTAGTACCACTGAACTCTCATCCACCCTATTTCAGATTATCGAGCCATGCACCCGCTGGTGCCGCTGAACTCTCACTCCCTCAATAGTCTAAATTACCAAGTTATGTACCAGCTGGTGCCTCTGAACTTACATTTCGGTCACTCTTTCAGATAGTAAGTCAAGTATGATTATACCTCTGAACTTTCTTCCTGGCAGAGATCCTCCCTCAGGATTCACTACCCGCACTCCCAGTGCACAAAAAGGGTAGTCGATCCACCAATTTCCGAAACGACCATGTCCTCATTACCTCTGAGTCGTCTTCACTTCCACCAAAAACAAATCGCCCCCTCGCGTAGAACTTCCACGTTCTCCTACCTCTGAGTCGTTCTATGTACCCAATCTTCATTGAGCCCACTCCTGCCATGTCCTCACTACCTCTGAGTGGGAAGGCTCCGTCGAAGAAATCGTCATATTTGCCATGTCCACATTACCTCTGAGCAAGTATGTCGATCCTCTTTTAACCTATTATCTGTACCCACAACCGGTCTACGACAAGGATAATAGGTCCACGAATGTCCCCTGTTGACCACAAATATCCTCTGTTGACCACAAATGTCCTCTGTTGACCACAAATGTCCTCTGTTGACCACAAATAGCTTCCGTAAAGTCTCTCCTGCCATGTTTTCATTACCGCTGAGCAGGAAGATTTTACGATAAAACCTTCATGTTTGCCATGTCATCATAACCTCTGAGCAAATGTGATCAGTTCCCTTTCACCCCATTATCCGTATCCTAAACTAGGGTACGCCAAGGGTAATAGGTCAACAAATATTCATTCGCTAAACTTCTTAGCATAAATCCACCATCTTACCATGCCCCGGGAGCCCAGCTGCTTTATGACATTCCTTCCCCCAGTACCGAGAACATCCATGACCATTTTGCCGTGGCTGTCCCGGACATCCTATCTAAACTGTTATCCGTACCTAAAACCAAGGTACGCCTAGGATAACAGGTCCACAAATAAATCCCCCAGCAAGTCCAAATTCCTTAAACACCCAAGTGCAAGAAAGAAAAGATGAGTTGAAATATGCTCATTTATTCAAAAATCAAAGGGCTACATCAGCAGGGATCACACCCCCTTGTAAAAATTAAAAAAAAAAGAGAGAAAGAGGGAAGAAGAAGAAGACAGAAAGCCGATTACTGCTCTGGAACACATAACGCCGTAAGACGGTCCTTTATCAAGGCAACCGACCGCTCAAGCTTCTGTCTGGCTCGGCGCTCCGCTTCCTGATTCAACACCGCCGCATCCTCCAGATGAGCATGGGCTCGCCAGTTGTCCTCAAACTTCTTGAAGGCCCGCTCCAGGTTGACAGATGATCGGGAAATCCTCTCGGCCTCTCGAGCAATCAACTCTTGTTCTGCACGAGCAGCCTCCCGCTCTGACTCTAAGAAGGCCAACTCCTTCTGGAGTGCGAGAATCCGCTCCTTCGTATCAACTACTCCACGAGAGGCAGATTCTTCCCGGGCTCTACAAGCCTGACTCCTACGACCTAATCGGTCATAAGAGACGGAGAACTTGTCAAGGTCCTCCTGCACAGCCGGTCCGGCAGTTTCCCGAGCGAGCTTAATCCTGTCCCTAGCAGCGACCAGGAAGCTCCGCTCCCGTTCAGTCGCGGCGGGCAAGCCAGCGTGCCCACTGCCAGCAGTTGGGTCACAAGCTGATCAACCTCTGTCAACTTAGGCTCCAGGAGCGCTGCTAACCCCAGCCCGCCAGGAAGACCCTTCAGAGTGTCAATTTGGCCCCAAGCTCCCCGTAGAGACAGAGAAAAAGGGACCCCCCGTTCCACGGCAGCATTTACACCCCTCCCTAAGTGGCGATAGAAGCTGTCGACCACATCCTGCGTCACCTCGTTCAGAGCCTCCGAGGAAACCGGTGTCAACGGGAGTGTGGCTGGTAGCACGGAAGAAGACGCGACGGAATCTGCCGCTCCTGCCACAAGAGAAACCAACTCCACACGGAAGGACGCTTGAACATCGGTCAATTCCTCTTCAGCGGCCCGCAGAATTTGGATGCTCGACAGGGTCGAGAAGTCAATCTCCGGAGCCGTATAAGCAGCCGAAGACGAGGCCGGGGCCAGCACCAACTCCATCCCCATCTGCCCAGAGCTGGCAGGATGTCCCTCAACATGCGATGACGAAGGGGAGGAAACGCTCCTTTCCTCCTGATCACGGTAGACCGGGCCTTCCCCAAGAACATCAGCGGCAGGAGATAAAGGGTCAGGACCTGCACGGCCAAGGCAACCATGAATCGACTTGACCTGAAGGATATACTGATAGAGCAAATAAGCCCCCTCGGTGGTCAATATGTGGCTCAGCTTACCAGTGGAGGAATGTGGAGGCTGAGGTTCGCCTACAGCCATCACAACCTCTTCACCAACAGCCTCCAAGTCAGGAATAAAAGACTCATCCGCCCTTGCATCCTCGGGAGGGGATGCACCGAGGATGGCGTCATCTTGCTGAAGTCCGAAAATCTCGGAGACGGGCCCAAGGAAACTTTCGTCACCCCGGGCTGGGGCCTCAGCAGCTTGGGAGTCCTTAGCCGCCGCTGAGAGAGCCCCCGCAGAGAGAACCGCGGCACACATGTCGCTAATCAAAGCGGCAAGGGCCGGATCAACTACTGAGGCAGCAGATGGTTCAGGAGAGCCTGGTTCGTCAGACGACTACAAAAAAAATGATCAAGTCATTTCCCCAAAAGGAAATAAAGCTACAACAAAGATATAACTCCGACTTGGACTTACCTCCGGAACATCGTCTACACCCTCACCCTTCTCCGTAATAAGCAGCCTACGGGGACCGACAGCCGCTCTCTTTACAGAAAAAGTTACCTCTCCGCCGGTAGGCTCATGCCTGCCTCGCTTACGCGAAGGACCAGGCATGGCGGGCGATAGATCTACCCGTACCTCCTCCGACGCAGACGGTAACGGGCCCACTGCTTCGTCAAATACGGCCGACGGTTGTTCCGTCGCCATCTCAACCGCCATAACGGGAGGCTGACCCGCCATTATCCCATCACCCGAAGAAAAGGAGTCTTCGCCGTCCCGCTCATTATCTTCCTCAATTGTGTCGAAGGATTCAGAATCGGGCGAAGGAACCCTATTTGTCCTTTTCTTCTTTGCTCTCGACGTCATAGCCTTCTCCGCTAGACGAGTGCCCACAATGAAGCTAGTCCTCAAGTCAAAATCGAGGGGAGGAGGATTCGTCGTGACATGATACAGGGCTGCCATATGCAGGATTTCATCCATCACATTTGTGGCAGGGACCAAGAAGCTAGTCCGAGTATGATAGGTGTCATAGTAGCTCCATGCTCTGACCATCAAGAATGCTGCCTTCAAATCCCAGGTGAGAACTGGGGCGCCCGAGGAATAGCTGACTATACCCAAATTGACGGGCAAACCTACTAGGCAAGTAGGTCTCCAAATACACAGTGGTGCGATTCCGGTAAACTAGATGCACCGGGCGAATGTTGCGCAGCCAGAAACGCATCTTTTCAGGCAAGAAATGAGGAGGTCCGACCCCATCAACATGAACACTCCTCACCTCTTGATCAGTGAAACGAGGAACGGATACGAAGAAATTGTACCCATCCACCCTCGCCAGCATCCTCCGACACGCCGGCATGGTACTATATTCCCAAGGCTGGTGGTGATACTTGAAAAGAAACGCGTCATCACCTGTAACGCCATCTTCCGTCCCGGGTCTCATCAAAGATTGATAATGCAGCAATAGCCATCCCAGCAAGTAATGGTAAGGCAATTCTACACGTTCAAAATCCATTGCCACGTCACGAGCAATGACCTTGGACGAGAAGGCGCGAAGACCGTGTTGAATACTGCACACCATGGCAGGAAGGAGGGCCAGCCTGACCCCAAAGGCCAACTTCACGGCAGAAAGAATGAAGTGGCGACTGATCCTCTCAATAGAGCCTGCCCCTCCTGAGACCACGCAATTGCGCAGCCACACCATTAAAAATTCGGCCAAGAGTGCCTTCTCTGACAACCGCCGAGTACCATAACAAAAGTAGCTAAAGGAGTCAATCTGCTCCCGAACCTGTCACTTTGAGACTTCGACCTCCTGGCAGTCGACATCAAGACCTCCACTTCTTTAGGAGTTAAACGATCTCGGGAAGTAACCCGGCCAGCCGCGCTAAATTTGAAAAGGTAGGCAACCCAAGATTTAGTATGGGGAGAGTCCCCCTCCGAGCTATCATTTTTCTGGATAGTCGTCCGGTGACAGGTGCTATGATGGTATAATAATTCTTGATACACGGTGACGAAACCGGGGAATCGCTGATCCAAATCTTGGAGCTCCTCATTCGTCGACGTATACACTTCGAAGGGTTCATCCCCCCAGGGGAGCTTGGAGACAGCATACATCTCGTGAAGAGCGAGCCCTAATTCTCCAACAGGGGTAAAAAAGGTCCCCGTTCGATGATTGTACATCTCCAAAAGGGCCATAAACAGTGGCTTATTAACGGGCAACCCGTGGCTGGTACCCCGTATAGCTTCATAAAGGTTGACTCCCCGCAAAAACTCTTCATACTTTCGCAGGATCCATGAGGACAGATTAGCCCATGGAGGAATGGGGTGTATCCAGCTCGGCAGGACCAACCTACCAATAGGATAGGACCCTTTGCGAGCAAGCTGACTCAGGAAGGTATCAGCCTGGAAGAATAAAAAGTTAGGACCAGGGGTGTTGATGAAGGTACCTGGAACTAACCCCATCACGGACCGACTGGCCGGATCTTTGACTGCGCGCACTGACCCAGTGGCTCTGTTATAACGGATATTACCAACAAACATCCCCGGTCTGGTTGGAGTGAGGGTGTCCAGCATCTGCCTATCCAGAACGATCATATTGAACCACTCAAAAGGGAAATGGCGCTTCATAATAGGGATGTGAATCGGCATCCCGTCCAGGTCAAAATCCCAACTCTCCGAAACATCCAACACTCGGGAGTTTTCTACAACCAACGCATCCCCAAAGAAGAAGACCGGTTTCAGATACTTCCCGTCAGACTGTCCAGAGCTTATCATATCAACGAGGAACTGAAAGGATTGAACCCTGATAGCATTTAGTCGCTCCAAAGGTTCATCAACAAGTAGCTGTTCGGACACTTAACGAACTAAGTCATCCCGATGAACGCCCGAGGCAAACTGACGCTAGCCTACCATAAGTTCCCCAGCAGGATTCACGGGCAGAGTCACTGAAGAAAGGCAAAAGAAACAAGGTCAAAATGATAGCTAAAACGACAAAAACACATGCGGCTCAGCATAGGTGCGGCTCGGTTTATACAGGTCAATTCAAATGAGTCTATGCGGCTTAGTTTGAAAGAGCCCATGCGGTCCAGTACGAATAAACTCATGCGGTTCCGTTCGAAGGGAACTCATGCGACTCAGTACGGAGGAACTTATGCGGTCCGAAAGGAGTATGTTCGGCTTGAAAACGTTTATGCGGCCCTGCAAGGATGAGCTTATACAGTCCAGCGAGGATGAGCTTATGCGGCCCTGTTAAAGAAGTAGTTACGCAACCACTTCCATGCGGCTCAAACCTGGGTTATACCCCATGCGGCCCAGGCATGAGTCGGACACACAGTGTGCTTTGGAATATAGGCTCGCGCATAAAATATGCGGCGTAGCCATGGCAGTTCATATTAAGGGACCCTTACCAGCGATAGGCGGGTGGACGTCGGGGTGAAAAGCGGGTACATCAGTCAACGGAGGAGCCGCCATGTTTGCCGCCGCAGTCGATGAAGCCGCGGCTTTCTTGCCCTTCGCTGCCGCAGAAGATGAGGCGGCCTTCGATGCTGCAGCCTTCTTGGGAGCCATTGTCGGTTGCTAAAAGACGAAAAGCAAAGACAGCAAATAGAGATTCAGAGCAAAGAGAGAAGGTAAAGAAAAGCCCCAAAAGACTAGAAGACTCCTATTTATAGGCAAAAGAGACCCACGAAACGAACGGACATCTCGGAGTATGCCTCGGCTTACGTGCCACCCCCAAAAAATAAAGGCAAAACGCTTCGGTCAAGGCAAAACCGACTCTTGGGATCCTCCCCCAAAAGGCGGCGTTAAATCAAATCAAAGGCACTTAATGAAGATTTGCACACGTGTTCAAGACACGTGGCAACAAGTTTATGCGGCCAGATGAATTTATGCGGCTAAGGCACTTATGCGGCCAGGAAGCTCAGGCAGACAGAAAAATCCTATGCGGCATGAACAGGGCCATGCTTCTTGTTCAAAGTATTCCAATTTTTACAAAATTGAAAACTTTGAAGGGGGTCCTGTAGAAGCATGGAAAATATTAGAATAATGATCCATGCAGCTCTGAGTAAGAAGCTTATGCGGCCCACCCAGGAGCGGCCCTATGCGGTTCAAAGAAGACTCTCAATCGCATGCGGCGCGAGAGCGTATGCGGTTCAGCAAGGCATATGCGGCTCGATGGACGCCATGTGTGATCTTTCCCTACAGCTGGTCGTTTGAGGAGTGGCCTCATTTATTGTTCCAGCACGATTCACTGTGGCGGCCCTGACATAAAGTTTCATAATGGCCTTGCCATAATGACTGACACCTCGGGAAAAGAAGAAAATCTCTGACCAAATCCGTCAGAAGTCCCAGATTGCCACGTGGCAATCAGTCATATACGGCTCCATGAGAACCCGTTCCATGCGGTTCGATACAACGCTAGCTCATGCGGCTCCCTGGGAACACATTCCCTGCGGCCCAATACAACACCAGCTCATGCGGCTCACAAAGATTACGCATATACGGCTCGATGAAGCATCGTCCTATGCGGCTTACAAAGAGTATCTCTCTGCGGTTCGAGGATAGTCAATCCTATGCAGCTCTGACAGGACTCATAATTAAGACACGTGGCATGGGATCAATAAGAGATTTAACCGAATCTCAATAAATATATTTGACATCATCGTCATAATTACTGAGATCAGGGCATATCATTTATCATCAAGCTAATGGGACACGTGGCGAGCAATCAGACATTGGCATAATCAATCACGAGGATTTAAAACAGCTAGCATTAATTGCTCATGAGATACGATGCTATCCACGTTAATGGCCGAGATTTACTGTAATCAGGATCAAGGGTTCAGATAGAATGAAGGAGCGTCGACATTTCAAACAGATAATCATTAGCAAACCCTAATGATCACCCCCCACACTTATAAATAGCCAGCATCATTCCCTTGAGAAAAAAAAGAGAGAGAGGAGAGGTCGGCAACAAAAGAATAAAAAGAAGGAGAGAGAGATCTACACAGAAAGAGCTCCCCCTTTCTTCTTGATAATCACAGAGAGAGAGAAGCCAGGAGAGCAATCCGAGGAGAGCAAGAAGAGCGTTTCTTCATCAACGTCGAGCAGATCTTCCCCGAGCCAAGGCTACATACTGATCGTCCAAGGAGTAAGGCAGAGCGGCCGTCGCTTTCCCGAGCCTCTATCGTCATCCCCCAGAATCAAAAATAAACAATCGTACTTAGTCTGCTGTACCTAGGTTTTCGTCCCTAGGCTTTCTTTGTACGAGCGAGTTTGTATTGTGAGTCTAAGTTCAGTCCTCCGATAATTGTTCTGTTCTTTTACAATCAATGGCAAACAGTTACCCCCCAATAATTAAATTAGCTATCATAATTAAATTAACTAATATTAATAATTGACTATTTTAGTTGTCATATAGTTATTGAATATTAATTAAAAAAATTCCACAAATAATTTCATTTGAACATAAATATTACAGTTCAAAGTTTATTTCACAAAATAAATTAATATAATTAGTAAATATAAATAATTAGAAAATTTATGTGTTTAAAATTAAAAGTTAAATAATTTTTTTATAAATTTTTACCCAATTTTAAACTTACATTTATTATTATAATTAGAAACTTTATGTGTTTAAAGTTAAAAGTTAATATTTAATTAGTAAATATACTATTAGTTTCGTTGGGGGGTGGGGGAAGTTTCATCTTCATTCCACAATTTTTTCTTTCCATCTCAATCTCCCTCTTCCCAGCTCGTCGCCGGAAGCCTTACCGGAAGCCTCACCAGAAGTCCGTCCTCATCTCATCCTCCCATCTCCCTTACTTTCATCGTTCTCCTCCTCCTCCTCCTCCCCCTATCTCCACCGCCTCTATATCCGGAAGTCCCTCCTCCAGATTCGGCCGTCCATGTCGTCACCATCGGCCTCGCCGTCGCCAAATTCGGCTGGAACCGTCGTTGAGAGATGTCGGCTGCAGCGGTGGGCGCATGGCCTATCTTGGTGGCCATATTGTCATGCTCCGACCCAGAATCACCCGAATCATCATCCTCACAGGGGGCGTGATGCCGCACGAGCCTGGAGTTGTGCTTGTGCAAGACAAGATAACAAGTTCTCAAATGGTTATCTTTGAGTTGAACATTAACAACGAAAGAAAAATAGAGTATACGGAATGATTCTCTTTATTGATATTCGGAATTAGATTACAAAGGCTTTCGATAGCCCAACGGAATTTTCCAGATTGGCTACAACACTCAGGTTCTCTCTTGCCCACAAAGGATTTTACCGTTCCATACATCATGCCTTCTATATCTCGGCCGTATCAATCATGTTGCTTTTTCGAGCGTCAATACGATCGCACGCTTCAATACGCTTCGACATTCCAAGCCTTAACGCGTTCAAGCGAAGCTCCATACGAGCAGACCAATCCCTGAACCTGCTAGAAAACTAGTGGGGATTAGTACTTTCATCCTCGCTTTACTGATCAAGAACCCACTTAACAAACCGACATTTAGTATTGTATTGATTCATGCAAACCTACAATTTAGTTCTCTTTCTATGTTCTCCTTAGGATGAGTTCATGGCATATTCGAAGACTGTAAAGCATGACAGGCATGTTATTCAATTTGCATAAGTAAACATGCAAGCAATTTCGTGTTTGTTTCGTGGCACGACTTACCAATATCGATGCACTCGCCTTTGCACCGACGTAAGGTGAATACGCCTATCCGTTTCCCTGTCATGTTATAAGTGCCCTCTATTCAGGATCCATCCATGCAGGATATACGTATACCTTGCACTTCCAAACCCATCGCCCTTAACTATATGAAGGTCACTAGCTTTCCTGGCTAGAATGGACTTATATTTATCGAATCGAAACATAAGACGATGTTAACTCTGTGCAGTTGCTAACCAAACATCAAAGGCCACCGAAATGATCGCAGCAAGTGGCTTATCACATTCACTAGAAGGTCGCTACCCATCTAAATGAAGTGCACAAACAATACCATAAACGAATCCCTCCTAGGCCGAACGGTTCCAGCGCCCTGGCGCGCCGCGTTCGAGGGAATACCCATGTACGGGCTTTTATATCTTTAAGTCCATTTGACCATGCAACGAATCTTATCTTTCATACAACCAAGCAAGTTTGCTTATCTCTATTTCAATTGGCACAACGCCGAATGTCCTCAACGAACGCCCGAAGGCCACGAACATTTCGAAGGCACCATGCCGCATCGACAGTTATGTCATATCCGTGCCACAACTGTTCTCCTCGTCACAACGAAGACATCTTTTGTAAGTATCGTGCAACTGCGCACATTTACCGTCTTTCCTTGCATCGTGCATTCAATGCACGCCTCGAAGCCGTATTTCCCATATTCTATGTCTTAGTATTCAATGCGTTATGTCTATGTTCCATCCTTCCGACTCGTACAACTGAGGCACGCCTCGATAATGTATTCAATGTTCTATCGCTCGTGCACTGAGGCACTCGCACCGATATAGTCTTTCAATGTTCTAGCATGCTAACTCGTGCGCAGGGGCACGAAATGACTTATGTATTAGTGCACTCGTCGATACAGTTATCCCATGTTCTTATGGCTTGTAATGCCCGTGGTTTGTATTACATATTTTGTATACGTGTTCGGAGTCCCAACCTGTAGTTAGACTTGTCATGCTTATCTTGATCCAGGTTTAGCTTATTTTGGGCTCATCCGGGTGTGGCTTGGCTTGGCTTGGCTTGGTTTTATTTGGTTGGGTTCGGTTGGGTTTGGGTTAGCATGAACCCCTACCTACCACCACCAACACCATTTATTAACCCACTCCTCTCTTTCTCCTCATTAATTCTTTTCTATTACTTCTTCTTCTTCACCATTACTTCTCCACCAACCTGAGAGAGGGAGGTGTAGGCAAGTACATCTTGCTTCATGGAGGAAGTCCATTTTTATTGTTCTATTGTCTTTCTCATGTCTTTCTAACCTACTTTAGTACTTAGTATTTTTTTATTTCTATGGTTAATTTCTTGTAAATCTAGCTTTGTGGTATTTTCGATTTTCAGGAGTTTTGATCTATCAAACTTGTATATTTTTGCTAGTTGATGGTTCCATGTTGTAAAAAATTCTAATTTATCCAAATTTGACCTACGGGAGTCTGGATTTAGGTTCCTATTGTTGCTTAGTGGAGCATGGAGGCTATGATATTTTCTATGGACATGTTCTCTGTGGGAGCCATTAATTGCATTTGTGGCTGCATGTATTAGCTCTGAGCTGCATGGCCATTTAGTTATTGGCCGCATGAGCATTTCCTAGCTCTGGCCGCATGGCCATTATTGCTTATGCGGCCAGGGCCATTTATGTTGTATGGCCTTTTAATTTAGTTGCTTGTATTAATTAAGTTGCTTGCATGCATTTGCATGCAACTTGCCTGAGCCACATGGCCCACTAATTTATTGCTCAGCCGCATAGGCCAATCCAAAGACAGTCGCATATGGCACTTGCATTTGCATGCAATTAAATGCATTAGCCTTTGCAAGCATTAGCCTTTAAATAATGGCCATGTATGTATTAATTTGCGTTAGCCTGTAAATAATGGCTTACTTGCATATGGCCTTGGCCATTAATTTTTTGCATGCTTAAATATTCTGGCCGTATATGGCCTTAACATTTTGGCCGCATGCTTACATATATAAGCTTGGCCGCATGTATAATATTTCTGGCCGCATACATTAATAAGTGCTGGAGCCGTATGGACTTTTAGTGTTAGAGCCGCATGCACTTTTAAATACTTGGCCACAATTTAATATTTCTGGCCGCATGTGATCAGCATTGGCCGCATGGATTTGATTAAATGGGCCGCATGGATTTGATCAAGTTGCATACATTTTGCTTACGTAAGAAATTTTATTTGCATGTAATGCATGCTTTGCTGCATGATTGTATATTTAAGTAATAGCTTGGCCATTAGTTGGCCATTTAATTATTACGTGGCTACTATTAATAAGTTGGCCGCATGTATCAGCTTTGCATGCTTATATATTTAATTGTTGTTGGTCGTATGGCGTTGCTAGAAACACTTGTAGCCGTATATGGCCATTGCCAATTGCTCAGCCGTATATGGCCAAGTGAGCCGCATGGCCTTAGGCGTTAGCATTAAATAATTGCATGCAACCTGTTTTGAGCCGTATGGCCACTGTTTATTTGTGGCCGCATAGCTACTATTTAATATTTGTGGCCGCGTGGCCTTCGTATTAATTGTAGTCGCATGAACATTTAATTTCTGTCGTATGGCTTATATATTAAGCACGTCTTATGTCCCCCACCTTATCCACTCTTGGCCGTATGGCCTATTTATCATTCTTGGCCGCATGTAGCAAATGTGTGCTGGCCGCATATTGAATTGTGACAACATTTATATATGCTGGCCGTATGAGATTTTTCCTGAGCCGCATGAGTCCTCCACAGCCCTTGCCCCTGCTAATATTTAAATTACTACATGAATGCTTGTGCCATATAAATTTAAGTGTGTTCCCTGACACGATGGTGATCCGTTGTGGTACACTTTTGACAAATGACATAACATGACAGTGGCCCATCGTGGCGCACTCCTGACAGTAAACTTGACATGATATACTTGACATGATAAACCTGACATGATATATCTCGATATGCTGTTACGACGGCTAGCTTGACATGACAAGATTGAATGGCCTGGACACCGTGGATGATTGTGTTTGTACAATTGAACCGATAATGTTTGTATCATGTCTAGGGCAGCGATCCCTGAGTACCATGGTCAGGGGTACCTACTAAAATTGACTAAGGCTAACAACTAGAATAATACAATAGTCATGAGAGATTTCCCCAGTTACAGGCGATCCCGTTATCCTGGCCACCATTGTTCGACTTGTAGCCTGCCGTCGAGTAGGGCACATTTCCAGTCCACTGTCATGTGGAGAACTTCATGAAACAAGTTCTATGCACACTGTCCTGTGTTGCACACCCAACCACCTAACAATTCTTGATAACTGCTTAATGAATCCAAGTCGCCTGGATAACCTGGATTAACTGCAGGGCTTGTGGCTGGAGGAACATCTCACTATATATTGCTAGTAATTAAGGCCTTTGATAACCCTAGTTAGTTAAAGTATCAAGCCGTACTTATTGCTTGGCCGTGATTGTTGGATGAGGTATAATCTATTTAGTCTTGTCTTGATCCTGTACAAGATTGTTACATGTCCTGATTTCTTATATTATCTTGCCGATAAATGATGGAAAACCAAGTTCCATTCAGATGAAGGGTTACAATCCCGGTCCTTGTTTGGTTTACGGGTTGTAACCTGGTTATCTGAATAGTCCCATGGTTATCTCATCGTATATCACCTGTCATGCTTTTTCCTTAATTACTGTCTTTTATTATGTAATTTTATTCTTGTGCTAATTGCTGGTTTTAGTTCCTAAGTGAAGCCTCCTTTGTGGCACTTGCTCTTTCTGGGTTCTAACCCAGCTAGTTTTGTATGGCCAGATACCAGAGCAACTCTAGAGGATCTACCGACTTTCCAGCCAGATGGTGACCACTAGATGAAATTCTGGCAACGAGTGGGTTCATTTTGGCTCTCCCACTCTATTGTAAAAATATTCTTTTGAGACGTTTAGCCGACGAGCACCTGTTAGCTCGTATTGCATACCTTATTACTGTCTGCCTACGGGCTGTAACATGTGACAGATCCTAGGGTTGATCATGTATGACTGAATCTCTTGCTAGTCCTCATATTTTATAACGACTAGCTTCATGATCAGCTGAATATATAATATTTGGGATGCCTTACTATTGTATATTTGGTGATCTTACTTATTGTAACATTTACTTACTTGCTTGTGATTGAGATACTAGGCTTGTTATTGACCATAAGAGACTGATGGATTGTAGTAAACCCTCATATATCTAGACAGCCGTGACCGTATAGTGAGGTGGATTCCATTTTATTATACGTAGCTGGCTATATATGCCCCCGCTCTCCAGTATTCTGGTTCTGGGGCGTGACATAGCTTGCGCACGGAGGCGCTCGCCTTTGCGATATTCAATGTTCCATAGCGACTCGTACGTCTGTCGTACGATTTATTTCAATTGTTCTATCTAGTGTTCGACACGCACTATGTTTATCTCTCTATCGAGCTACGCTCGTGGCGTTGATAGGTTAACTCAGCATTCAATGATATATATTTTACTTAAGCATGATGGAGTAGGAAAGAGAGTCAATGTCCCTCCACCTTGAACCGATTTGCCATGTCCTTTCGCCGAGCCGTTGCGGCTCGATTTCATAACTTCGTTGCATGGGCAAATCTACTGACTTAGCTATTCGAGCACTTCGTGCTTCATTGAATTATACTTCCATTTTGGCTTACCGTTCCAACGCCTCAGTCCGTCGTAAGGCGACGATTTGCTTTCGCGGACCCCTTACTGAATACGGCAAAATATCGACCTCTAACATTTTAGCGTAAACGTATAGCATGCACATGAAACCAACTAAAATCAATACTTGCATCGATTCGAACTTGCGCCTTGATCGATTCGATTTCTTAGAATCTTCGAGCCGTCTCAACACACTTATCCTTCGAGGCAACGCGGTGCTTCGCATCGATTCACTCGATGCATTCTTTGGGACAAGGTAACTCTTCGCATCGACTTAGTTCGATGCATTGCTCGGGACAACACTTTGTATCGATTTGCATCGATACATAATTGGGTCAACGCAACTCTTCGAGTCAACGACTCAGCATAATGTACCGTACGGAGCAGGGCATTACATAATATACCACTCAAAACAAGGTTAGTCCTCGAACCGAAACCAATTCTAAATTTCCAAAGATTTTACTAGATCGTTCCACGATCTCGTCTCACTATTGTTTGGATCATACAACTTAGTTTGGAATCATACGCATATTTTAGGCGTCCCACCAATATATGCATTTCAGCCAAGCTCAGTTGTAGGATATCGGAACAACGCTAACATGTAACTTCTTATTCTCACTTACTTGCCGTCTCGTACTCTCGATCGGACTTGGGCTCTAGCATAAGTTCTCGCAATTCTATTGCATATGTATATTGATACATACGTGATCCTCTAACAAAAGTCAAGGCACACGATGCGATTAAAAAATCGTATTTCTCACTTTATATGTTTCATCGGGACTATCAATTCTACGCGTCGCGTCAAGCCGTCGCACGTCCGATCACAACGTTTCTCCATAACACCTTGCATTCGGCGTCACTATCCAAATTTTTTTGATGTTTCACTTCGTATCCCATCTCGACATGATTATCTTTTATTGACTAGCAAAAGCATCAACATTCAGGATTACGTCCGCTATGTTACCTACCTAGACCCCGTGCTTAGATTCTTCCGACGCAACTTTAAATTGACATTGCACAAAGGCCACAATCTATCCGACATAAATTTTAATTCAAGGCGACGGTGCTCAAGACAACGATCGCCTTGACACGAAGGTCTTTATGATACGCCTTACGTTCGATTCCTAACGAGTAGGAATTCACTAGCCAAATTCTCAACTTATCCCTCTCGCGACATCGAACATAATTTTGATTCACGCAAGCTCAATTGCAAGGTGAATCTGAATCTAACGACATGACTCATAAGTCATTCACTTATCGTTCTCTCTTGTACATAGCACGATTCTCGCAATCGCCTATCCAAATCACCAAGTTCGTTGGTGAATTTATAGTTTGTTCATCGACCAACATAACCATTCAAGTATTCATCCGACGAATACTCAAATCTAACTACATCATTCTCAATTGAAAGTTGTTCCAGCAATTCTCGATCGCCTAGACTTATCGTCAACATGCACCACACTGTATTTGTTATCGACACAAATCTCATATGCGATATCGCATGGGTCATCTTATGGTCTGCAACATTTAATTTGATTTGGCGGTCATGTCTTCTAGGGTCAGCTGTCCCGAAGCTACGCTTGATAATTGTGGATCATCACCGAAGGACAGTTTACTGCGAACCATGCTATATCTTATTTTGGAGCCAAATCACGTTCCAACAATTTTCTATGCGACTACCCAATCCGTACATAACTATTTCTATCGGCGCAACTGATGCGCAACTATCCTCCGAATAAAGTAAAGCACGGCCGTCGATGATTCCGCAATTTATGAAACATCTACTCGTATCGAGTTCGAGTCTATCTTATTTCGCGGTCGACACACGAGATGCCATACGCATCGAACAATCGTCGATGACTTATAGTCTCGTCCTAATCAATCATAAAATTTACGATCAACCAAGTTCGTTCATTCTCGCATCGTTATCTACAAAATTTGATAGCACAAGACACACTCTATTTTGTATTCTCACATCGTTTACGTTTTCTTACGTATCGATCTCGATACGTCGTATCCATTTCGATAATGTAAGGGTCAACTTGAATCCGTTTCAAACGTTAACTTAACTCGCATCGCATACATCCAAGTTCACAACGAACATTTCCATATGCATCGACTCGTTCTCCTATTTGCCGCATTCTGCTATACTTTGATCGCGTAACTGAGTTACCGATTATCCAATATCGAATCCTCAAGTCATACGATCTCGTCCTCTAAGTTTTGCATGTTTTCCAGTCGTACTCAAATGAGTTTTGCCGTAACGTAACCAACTATTTCTTAGGCACGATTACTCGCGACAACCAACCTTCTTGCCGAAGTCGTACATCGTACGATCCGATTACATTTCGTCTTGCCCAAATATTTCTATCGAGATCGTAAGTCGTGCGATTCGATTTCACTTTGCATCGGCTAACATTTTTATTGAAATTACAAGTCGAGCGATTCGATTATAATTTGTATCGTCCAACATTTTCATCAAGCTCGTAAGTCGTACAGTTCAATTTCAACATTTCGAGTTTCCTATCCCATCGATTCGATTGTTGCCTCAAGGTATAATTGTTTCGCTAGTTCCCATCATTCGACCGACACATAAATTTTCAATCGACGTATCATTCAATGTTACAAGTCTCGCCTTACCGTTCTAACCGATCATCGAAGAACACTAGCATCAACATGCCATAATATAAATTTTCAATCGAGTCTCGGTGCTATCCCGGCCATTGCGGACAAACCTTCCGTAATTCTCATAATACGTTGATACAATTCATCGTACAAGTGGTATTGCATATACCACTCGAAATTGAGCCATTCATTGCATCGGTGGTATGCCATATACCACCCAGAAATCAAGTTACTTCCATCGCAACATTCTACGAACCAACGATCTCTTCTGACTCATAATTTCCGCAGTGATCGTGCTTGATCACAACCGTAACTCTGATTAAATCAAATCCGAAACAACTCGGCCAATATTTTCATTTGCCAACACAAGCTCGGTGCACAATCGAACCAATTTCGTTTTCCGATTTATAACATTTGTTTTCTTCCGTTGTATCTTGTGCAACAATTCATTTTCGATATCCGTTGCACTTCGTGAAACGATTTCACTTTGATATACGTTGCACCATGTACAACAATTTACTTCCAATACGCATTGCACCACGTACAACGATTTATTTTCGACATCTATTGCACCTCGTGTAATATTTTATTTCCAACATTCAAAGTCAATGCTCAAATTCGTTAAACACATTCGATATTGACTTATCTCTTTTCATCGTAACGCACATTCGAATCAATATGTGAATCCGTTCGACACATTCCATATCAACTTTTATTTTCTTTTCAACGCATCATTTACAATCAATGCGTTGCAATTTCTGCAGCAACATTCTACGATTTTCATTATATTGATGAAACGAACTTTTCTCATATCGATCGTTGCAAACAACGAACATCTCAAATTTCAATTCACGACGTGTTGCATCTGTAGCAACAAATCCTTGAATTCACATCTCGCAACTTGTTGCACTTGCAGCAACAAACCTTTCCTGACTTTTCCAGCAACACCATATAATTTCCAAAACAACACGCGGCAAAATTATATGATTTGTATTAGACTTATTGTATGGAATATCTAGTGCGGCATCGAGTAGAGTCAAAAGTGATTTCGATTGGTGGTGGGCAACTTTTTGAAATTGTAATAAAGCGAGCGTCTAGAGGAAATTGAGCCTAGAGCTCTGATACCAATTTGTCACACCCCGACCCGGAATCACCCGAATCATCATCCTCGCAGGGGACGTGATGTCGCACGAGCCTGGAGTTGCGCTCGTGCAAGGCGTTCTCAAATGGTTATCTTTGAGTTGAACATTAACAACGAAAGAAAAACAGATTATACGAAATGATTCTCTTTATTGATATACGAAATCAGATTACAAAGGTTTTCGATAGCCCAACGGAATTTGCCAGATTGGCTACAACACTCAGGTTCTCTCTTGCCCACAAAGAATTTTACCGTTTTATATATCATGCCTTCTATATCTCGACCGTATCAATCCTGTTGCATGTCCGAGCGTCAATGCGATCGCATGCTTCAATACGCTTCGGTATTCCAAGCCTAACGCGTTCAAGCGAAGCTCCGCCCAGAGCAGGCCAATCCCTGAACATGCTAGCAAACTAGTGGGGGATTAGTACTTTCGTTCTCGTTGTACTGATCAAGAACCCACTTAACAAACCGACATTTAGTATTGTATTGATTCATGCAAACCTACAATTTAGTTCTTTTTCTATGTTCTCCTTAGGGTGAGTTCATGGCATATTCGAAGACTGTAAAGCATGGCAAGCATGTTATTCAATCCGTATAAGTAAACAGGCAAGCAATCTCGTATTTATTTCCTGGCGCGACTTACCAATATCGACGCACTCGCCCTTGTATCGACACAAGATGAATACGCCTATCCGTTTCCCTGTCATGTTATAAGTGCCCTCTATTCAGGATCCATCCATGCAGGATATACGTATACCTTGCACTTCCAAACCCATCGCCCTTAACTATATGAAGGTCACTAGCTTTCCGGGCTAGAATGGACTTATATTTATCGAATCAAAATATAAGATGATGTTAACTCTGTGCGGTTGCAAACCAAACATCAGAGGCCATCGAAATAATCGCAGCAAGTGGCTTATCACATTCATCAGAAGGTCGCTACCCATCTAAATGAAGTGCACCAACAATACCGTAAACGAATCCCTCCTAGGCCGAACGGTCCCAGCGCCCTGGCGCGCCACGTTCAAGGGAATACCCATGCACGTGCTTTTATATCTTTAAGTCCATTTGACCATGCAACGAATCTTATCTTTCATACAACCAAGCAAGTTCGCTTATCTCTATTTCAATTGGCACAACGCTCGAATGTCCTCAACGAAAGTCCGAAGGCCACGAACATTTCGAAGGCACCAGCCGCATCGACAGTTACGTCACATCCGTGCCACAACTGTTCTCTTCGTTGCAACGAAGCCATCTTTTGTAAGTATCGTGCAACTGTGCACATTTGTCGTCTTTCCTTGCATGGCGCATTCAATGCACGCCTCGAAGCCGTATTTCCCATATTCTACGCCTTAGTATTCAACGTGTTATGTCTATGTTCCATCCTTCCGACTCGTGCAACTGAGGCACGCCTCGATAATGTATTCAATGTTCTATCGCTCGTGTACAGAGGCACTCGCACCGATATAGTCTTTCAATGTTCTAGTATGCTAACTCGTGCGCAGGGGCACGGAATGACTTATGCACTAGGGCACTCGTCGATAGTTATCCCATGTTCTTATGGCTTGCGCACCGAGGCGCTCGCCTTTGCGATATTCAATGTTCCATAGCGACTCGTACGTCTGCCGTACAATTCATTTCAATTGTTCTATCTAGTGTTCGACACGCACTATATTTATCTCTCTATCGAGCCACGCCCGTGGCGTTGATAGGTTAACTCAGCATTCAATAATATGTATTTTACTTAAGCATGACGGAGTAGGAAAGAGAATCAATGTCCTCCCACCTTGATTCGATTCGCCTTGTCATTTCGCCGAGCCGTTGCGGCTCGATTTCATAACTTCGTTGCATGGACAACTCTCCTGACTTAGCCATTCGAGCACTTCATGCTTCATTGAATTATACTTCCATTTTGGCTTACCGTGCCAACGCCTCAGTCCGTCGCAAGGTGAAGATTTGCTTTCGCGGACCCCTTACTGAATAAGGCAAAAGTTCGACCTCTAACATTTCAGCGTAAACGTATAGCCTGCACATGAAACCAGCTAAAATCAATACTTGCATCGATTCGGACTTGCGCCTTGGTCGATTCGATTTCTTAGAATCTTCGAGCCGTCTCAACGTACTTATCCTTCGATGCAACGCGACGCTTCGTATCGATTCACTCGATGCATTCTTTAGGACAAGACAACTCTTCGCATCGACTTAGTTCGATGTATTGCTCGGGACAACACTTTATATCGATTCGCATCGATACGTAATCGGGTCAACGCAACTCTTCGAGTCAACGACTCAGCATAATGCACCGTGCGGAGCGGGGCATTACACGTATGGCTCGTCGAGGTTAGTCGTCGGGCTCCGCTTCGCCGCGTGGCTCGTTGCCGCGAGGTCCATCGAGCTCTTATCCCTCACCTCTGCCCACTTGCAGCGGAGTTACATCTGTTTTTTGGTGTAGAAAAAAAAGAGAGGGACAACAACTCTGTGGTGTCAGAAATGCACAGTTGTAGCACACTTGCAATGCACAACCAAACACTAAAACTCCGACTTTTGACCCTCACTTGCAGGAATGTCTGCAGTTTCAGGTCATTTGCTGGCAACCTACTGCTATCCAAACAGACCCTTAGTGGTATAATTTTGCATTCTCGCTGGTATATATGTGGTGGTAATTCAAAAAACCAATGATTTATTTTAAAAAGATTATACCATTAATACATTTTGTTTTAGCTCTGCAGTTTTCTTTATGATGTAATATATTTTTTGGGAGGGAAAAGAGATGGGGTTCAGTTCAATTGCGTGTCCAACACAATAAAGAAATCACTGACATGTGGGTCTGAAACTGCAAGTAAAGTACGACCGGGTTTTGCGGGTAGTGGATAGGTACGTTACGGAGGCCGAGCCGCAGAGTGGGTCCAAAATGTCCGTTTCGACGGATGTGACCCATGATCGGCCGACGCATTCAATGCAATGGGTCACGAACATTCTTTCCCCTTCTAATAAATAACTGGTGGGACCCACGCTCACGAATACCCTCCCTCTCTCTCCCTACTCCGTAATGGTATTATAGATGCTGTGAAGTAGTAGAAGGGGAGGTAACTTCTCTAATTCAAATATATTTCTTTCTGACAATTATCTTCCATCCACCTTAAACTTTACTTATCTTGCTTTAATTTCCAAAAAAAACTAGATCCAACGCAGCCTACTGATTTTCGGCCGATCTCTCTTTGCAATGTTATATATAAAGTCATTACAAAAATCTTCACAAGACGAATATGTCCTCTTTTTAATTCCCTAATTTCACCTTTCCAAAATGCATTTGTTCCTAATCGTCAAATATATGATAACATAATTGTAGCACAGGAACTTTTTTATCCATCACCAAATGTCCAAAATCTAAACCATGTTTGGCTCTAAAACTTGACCTATCCAAAACTTATGATCGAGTGAGTTGGTCTTTCTTAAGCCAAATCCTTTTCAGCTTTGGATTCTCAGAAAAAACTCATGATCTCATCATGATCTGTGTTACCTCGGCATTATTATGCATCAACAAAAGAGGTAAATTGAATAGAAGTAAGGTGTATTTAACAACGCCCTTTTAAAAAGTAGAGCTTATTCCTTGAAACAAAACAAAAATTTAAACAAATGCCCTTAGCATTGGCATTTTTTTTTGGGCAAAAATTTTTCCTACAATAAATTTTTTAATTAAGCGCCCTTAGCAATGATATTTTTTTCCTTGTTGATTTGATTACCATTTTCATCTTTTGCAGCCTTAGCATGCTTTTACTCCATTGTTGATTGGTCTTTTTCAAACAATTTATTTTTGCTGACTAAAAAAGAGACTTATAATGTCAGTATCGGATCAGTATCGATATCGGATCAATATAAAACAGTGACATGTCAAACTATATCAGCTGTATCGGATTGATTTCAGCTGATATGGTAAACTATGCTATAATGCAGCTACTGTATTTCTTAGTTATAGTCGTGCCAACCAATTTCATGTGTATAAATAAACATGAATCAAACACACAATAAACCAAAAATCTCTGGATATCCGGAATCAAGCATGTGCACACGTTGCATAACGAACTATGATACAAATTAGGCTGTGTATGATTAGGCTTTATTTCCATAGGAAATATTTTTATCACAAATTTTTCACCAATGTGTAGCATTTGATTAGGCTATATTGTCCATGGAATTGTTTTCCCAAAAATTGTCCTTTTCCATATTTAGGGTGCGTTTGATTGCAAGATAGAAAATGCATGGAAAAGAAATTAATTCCACGCAATTATTTTACTAGGAAAAAAATTCCATGAAAATTAAAATTTTCCATAATAGCCCTGTTTGATTGCAATTTTTTCTCGTGGAAAATCAAATAAATTTTCACGGAAAACTTAATTTTGGTGTTTGATTGGGTTTATTTTCCATGGAAAATAGTTAATTTTACATGGAAAATGATATTTTGTTGTTTGGTTGTACTTTTTTCCTTGGAAAATTTATATTTTTCTTTGAAAACTTAAATTTTCCATATCCACAATACTCAATTCAACATTAGACACTTGATATAGATAATTCGGACAAACTTAGAAGACAATCAAAATGACTGTACAACAATAATCCTATATCAGTTCATCCCAAATCTCCACAATCATTCAACAAACAACACAAAATTACATGAATCAAACATAACATATTAAACAATACTCAACTGACAAAAAAGAAGAAGGATATTTTACCACAAATGTCCAAGTTTGCTATAGTCATTCCTTAACCATATATTTTTTTTTTTTTTTTTCCTTAACCATATATATATATATATATATATATATATATATATATATATATATATATATATCCAACACATCCATCGTTCTAAAATGAAATGCTAAAAAAAAATTCAACGGGGAGGATCCCGTCCAAGCTCACGATAGACCCATAATCGTCGGAACTCTAGATCCGTGATCTCAAGAAAGAACTTTCCCGCATTTTCGTCCCCCTCAAACACTTCCATCAAATCCATTACATCCCCTTGGTTGATGTCCATCTCTTTTAGCCTTTCCAAGAGTGCTTGTCCATTCACGTAATTTTGTGATGCTTGTTTGTTGAAAACAACGCCAATCATCTCGGAGAACTTCGCTATCTTCACAAGGGCCAATGCATTATCTTACATCGGTTTTGTACGCTTCCGTCATTGTGGAGGACCATCCCCTTGCACTGACCAATGCAGATGTGCATTCGTTGAAAGACTTGGTTGTGTTTCCTCCACATCATTTTCGTCCTCCAAGTCATCCATGGGTTCGCTCGTCGAAGAAAAATCATTCCACGAAACCGCTCGATCTCCTGTCACAGCGTCATTACCAAAGACCGTAAGCAAATCATAGTACCTAGGGCATAGTTTTTCCTTCATTTTTGCTCCATTAGGTTTCTCCTGAAAGTTGACATTCGAGAATCAAAGTTAAAACTCTAACAAAATGAAACCAAAAACCAAATGTTATTTTAAAGCCCATTATTGTATTCTTCAGGTTTGTTATTATTATTAGCGTTTTTAAGCCCATAACTTAAAGCCCAATGGTGAACCCAATAAGTTAAAGCAAAACTTGAACCCATAACTTAACCCGTAGCCTACCCGGTCCCCACTCTTTCCAGTTCCCACTCTGATCCGCTCTCTGTGCGGAACCCCCCATGTCTCCCTCTTCCTTCACGTAATAATTATTCAAAAACCCATTCCTCAATCAGAAAACTTCACAGAGTTCCACCTTCCCACACTCTTCCTATCTTCTTCCATACTCTACCGTTCCCGAAACTGAAGCCGCCCCAACTCTCCCGGTGACATCCCGGTCGCATCGATCGACACCGCACTCGCCCTGCTTCCCCGTCGTTCCCGATCGTCGATCGGCGCCCGACCGTCGTTCCTGGCCGCGCCAGCGCCGGCCAACTGTAATGACCCGCTCCGCCCTAGCGGAACGCCGATTCAAACGGCAAGTGCAACGACTCGAACGAATCGTTGACCCGAAGAGTTGGCATCGACCTGATGAAGAATCGATGCAAGGCTTACATTGGCCCGTCAAGAGGAATCCAGACTTAGACTTTCAAAGGCGCGCTCGGAGTATCACTCGGCCGATGCGAACATCGCTTAGGTGGGTGGCTCCGATGAACCCGTCTTTGCTTAGCCTAGACACATAACAATACGGACACTATTGCTAGAATCGCTGGGCGATAATACCGCGCATGCTAATAAATGACTCAACGCACCTAGCTAAGGGAATAATCCCATCTTGTATGCTTGCATAGAATATGGAAAAGAACATAAAAAATGTGAGATCTCTCGCACCGCGCTCCACGCTCGTGCTAAGGCACGGGCTTACATTTCGAGTTCCTTATGCGTTCAACAATGAAATAATGAATGGATTATAACAATAAAACGGAGAGACTATCAACATTGTCGTTCCGAGTAGAGTATAGCAACATTGAAAGATTATGGGACCGACGGGTCGCCAAGACGACTCCCACACGGGGAGTTGCATAACGTGTGAATGAAAGAATGAATGGATAAGTGAATGAATGAACCAACGAATGAAAGAATGAATACGTGAATGAATCAACGAACGAACGAACAAGTGAAAAGAAAGAAAAGAATGAATGAATAAAAGATAAGGAAGAAAGGAATGGTTAGCGACAGGTATGACGGGCACGTGCAACGGGGCTCGCTACCCGTGCTCCACGGACGCCAACCTGGTCGATAACGCATTTTGGCTAAGGGTTAGCCTACGGCTCGAAGACAGTCGTTAAGTTAAAAAGGACAAATAATACGAAATGGTCGTGGACAATCCCCTCGTATACGGGAGGTGGGAGATATAAGAAATTTCCGTGGCATGATCAAATGGAGAATCATGGCCGGCCTAGGCGAAAATTAAAGGGGGCTTACAGGTTGCCTGGGTGGGGCTTGGCCACTCGGGGGACGTAAGTGCAGGGTATTTCAAGACACTATCAACGTGTACCAGCCGTACGCTCTGAATAGTTGCAAAATACCAAGGGAAAAAGGGTCCAAAATGGCTTGTGATGCCAGCGACCTGTGCATATAGAGTTAAGTGGGCTTTGCTAGTGGCAATCTACGTGCAAGTCCTTGCATTGAATAAAGTAGTCTAAGTTAACTAAATGAAGTGCCTTCTGAACATGCTTGAAATATAATACACCAAAGGATAAATAGTACTTCGTAAAATTGAGTTAGGAAACACGCCTACGACGCGCTAGGCCTGAGGCAGGGACACGCCCTTGACATTGAATGCTTACGTAAATTACGATAAGTTATTACATATGAATTGTTGACTAACTTGGTTTACTTTAGACAGGGAAGGTCGGACGGTAAGTATGGATAAGTCGTGCACGTAATTCCATGCGACACTTGTTTTCGGCAACACGAGATAGGCTATGAAATATGCCATGTAAATGATCCTAAGGTAAGATTAGAAAGACAATAAATGATAGACGGTGCACAAAAGTAAATAGAACGTGTTTGGTAATGATAGCATTGTGGGCGAGCTAGCCTCCCCACCAGTGCATAACAATATACTGATAACCCCACAGTCTGCTTGCAGGATGTAGGAGACGCCGGCGGGTGCAGAGCTTCCATCGAACGTGTTAAGGCGCGGAGCCAACTCTGGGGCCTTGGAACGTTGCAAGAAGCTGAAGCACCCTATACATGATATAATGTATCGGAACATCACCATGTATCATTCTATCTTGTAAGCTACTTGGCACGCCTTTTATGTTTCAGAGAGAGAGCTTGAGCGATTTGTAATATCGGCCTAGCGCCGCTTGTAAACTTCTTGAATATCAATAAAGAGTTTGAATTCGCTTATACTTGTGTTCATTTACTTTCCGCTGCAATGGGGACACTCTGTGCGACTCTGTGGCCTAGCTCAAATCGGCCATTTCTGGACTTGGCCTTGTACGGGCGCAACCTAGGCCTGTGCGGCATCACGCCTTAGCGAGGACAATCGCTCCTATGGGAGCGGGGTGTGACAGATTGGTATCAGAGCACGGCTTTACGTCCTTGGACTTCATTTTAATTTTCTCGGTTTTGAAAGCTCGTTGAAACAAAAGAAGGATACGCTCTCTCTCGTTGTGCCTTAGGATGTTCCATACAATAAGTCTAATATTTTCAAAAGCTCGTACAAGTACTCGGTTGGATGGAATCAATAGGCGAAGGCCTTTGTGCCGAACCACGACGTACTTGAGTTGGAAGGAACCGATGCTAAGAGTTACAAACGCAAGATGTGCTTGAATAACCTTACGCTGACAATAGCGAACGAGTACACGAGATCGAAGTATAGTTCGAACGGGATGGTTACACACGCAGCCTTTTGGCGATGTTGTGCCGAGTGTCGCGCACCTAGACCTTTTAGTGCAAATGAGTTTGCGAGCGAGACCGACTATCGCTCAGACGACAATAAATGAGACTTAGAACGTATGTCGATAGAGACGCTACTTGACCAACGCTAAAACGAACGTGGGGAAAATAATTCTTAGACTTTGAGGAATGGGCGAATGTGCGATTGAACACATCGATTGGGAATCGAATGATCTTTTGAGGATTTGTAGAATGACTTGACTCCGAGTGGTGTATGTGATAGGTTCGAAGAAGAATAAGAGCGAGTGTCGTTGACTAGTCGAATGGCTCGAACCCTGAGTGGTGTATGGACGACATAGAAATTGTTCGAGTGAGACTAAAGGATTTACGGATAGAACGAGTATGTCGGCAAGCGATGATATCGCGTAAAGCCTTATAACGAGTAACGCTTAGTTGGTTTTGACTTCGATAGTCTCAAACGAGATATCATTCGAACGAATTAAGAATGCGTAGTGCGGATTACAAAACGATTGAATAGAGAGTCGGAACGATGAAACGAATGGAGGTCTTGGTCAAGGAAACATAGAAGATCGTGCATGCAATTTTGAATTTAGTCGAAGGGATAGAAACTTGAGTTGAGGTAAAATACCCATAGACGAGATCGAAGATATCACGATCGGAAGATAGAGTGTATAAAAACTTTGGTTCGGAGATACGAGAATGGCTAAGGATTTGGAATGGATGTTGCTCAATGAAGAGTTAGCACGAGACAATGTGAATTGAGGAAATTAAGTTACACGACTCAGAATTCGTTGCAAAAGGAAGATCGTCAGGTTATGTACATCATCGATGGTATTGAGGTGTATCAAAGATCGATGTATGATAACTCGGGAGTACTCTGATTCGATGAAGGATGATCGTGTTAGAAGTTATTGTTTTGAAGGATTCGGTGATAACCACAATGACAACGATCTTGTCTTATGCGAGCGCAACTCCAGCCTTGCACACGCGTTACGTCAGATTTGGGACGATCGTTCCGCGTGAGCGTTGGCATGGTGATTCATGTCCAACGGGAATGATCGACTCGAAATACCTTGATATGGAAATTTTGATTGCTTCGACTTTTGGTTTGAAGCGAAGGCTAATTTGAGGATTGATCGGACATATAATAGACGGCGAAGTAAAGTTGAGGATTGAGTAGGCCCAATCTGCGTATCGAAAATGAGTAAGTCTAGACTCAACGCAAGAGTTACGTCCCGATGAGGACGATTATTCCGCGGGAACGTTGACGTGGTGATTCATGTCCGCCGTGGATAATCAGACTTGCGTGAGATCGTGGCACGACATATTGCAAGGCTAGACGACCTTGTGATCGACTACGTAGATTGGATAGGATAGATAGGTGAATGGTAACATAATTGAAGAGATAGACTACGACAATTGCTAGTGCGGACGCACGATATTAACATGTCAAGGATTTGATTGAGGA
Organism: Iris pallida; assembly: GCA_029216955.1. Taxonomy (NCBI): domain Eukaryota; kingdom Viridiplantae; phylum Streptophyta; class Magnoliopsida; order Asparagales; family Iridaceae; genus Iris; species Iris pallida. The sequence continues at coordinate 2,524,364 of JANAVB010037414.1, read as the reverse complement.
CAACCTATCGTAGGATGACTTTCCTAAATGAGCTCGGACTTGGAACGGAGAATGTGTTGATGCGAATAGGGTGAACGCTGCTTGATGTTTAGAAATTTGAGTGAAGCAAACTTGGGTAGAAACTCCCGTACCAACGAATATAATAGTTTGACCATAGGACTTGGGGCGAGCGTCGTGCGATGACCTTGCACGATGAACCGTGAACTTGACTTGTAACTATGACCCTGTGAGATGACCTAGCGGATAGGCGAACGACCCTATGTCGAGTGAATGAACTTGTGCGATTGACCTTACAGTATCGTCTGGACGGACGATTGACTTGGGGCAACAAGACTTAGAGTAGGACGGGAAACTGGGAGTGTACGTGAACGACGATAAGATTTGGCCCCAAACGAAGGGAATGATAGGAATGAATGATGCGCAAGTAAAGGTGGGATAACGAATTGAATCGTTGATAGGAAGATATACTCGATGATGGTACAATACTTGGTCTTGAATCAGACAGAAATTACTTAGACTTGGTCGACCCCGCTAAGAAAAAATCGTATTGATTTCGTTGATAAGAGTGCTTGAGAAACGAATCGAATCATCTCGAGGAACGAGATAAACGATATGTGATACACACATGAGTTCGGTTTTAAATCGAAGTTAGCAAAACGATCGGCAAATCAAAACTATAACGAGTAGCTTGTCCGACTTTGCTAATCACTAAGCTTGGTTGAAATATACGTATTCGGGGGATGCCTTGAATATGTGCACGATCCAAACTCAGTGATATGATGAACTCGAATGCAGCTGCAAGTGGGTGTTGAGATGCGCATGAACGAACGAGTGAGTTTGCCTCAGCCTACGACTTTCGTATTTGACGAATTACAATGCACCTCGTGCGACCGTTTCAGTCCCATGATACTTCAAAAAAGCAACCAAGTCGAAGAAACACTTGAATTGAATAAGTGCCATCAACTCTAAAATGAATGAAAAGTTATCCAATAAAAATCGACCAAACGTATACGACACAAAACTTGGAAAGGTACCGGGCATGGTTCGATGCCATCGAACGATAGAGACGTTCGATAGAATTGTCTATGAAATACGATGAAACGAGTTAAGGAATGGTAGGATGACCTGCACTCAGGAAGTCTCGAGGACGAGACTTGTTTTGAGTGGTGTATTATGTAATGACCCGCTCCGTCCTGGCGGAACGCCGATTCAAATGGCAAGTGCAACGACTCGACCCGAAGAGTTGGCATCGACCTGATGAAGAATCGATGCAAGGCTTACATTAGCCCGTCAAGAGGAATCCAGACTTAGACTTTCAAAGGCGCGCTCGGAGTATCGCTCGGCCGATGCGAACATCGCTAAGGTGGGTGGCTCCGATGAACCCGTCTTTGCTTAGCCTAGACACATAACAATACGGACACTATTGCTAGAATCGCTAGACGATAATACCGCACATGCTAATAAATGACTCAACGCACCTAGCTAAGGGAATAATCCCATCTTGTATGCTTGTATAGAATATGGAAAAGAATATGGAAAATGTGAGATCTCTCGTACCGCGCTCCACGCTCGTGCTAAGGCACGGGCTTACATTTCGAGTTCCTTATGCGTTCAAAAATGAAACAATGAATAGATTACAACAATGAAACAGAAAGACTATCAACATAGTCGTTTCGAGTAGAGTATAGCAACATTGAAAGATTATGGGACCGATGGGTCGCCAAGGCGACTCCTACACGGGGAGTTGCATAACGTGTGAATGAAAGAATGAATGGATAAGTGAATGAATGAACCAAGAAATGAAAGAATGAATACGTAAATGAATCAACGAACGAACGAACAAGTGAAAAGAAAGAAAAGAAAGAATGAATAAAAGATAAGGAAGAAAGGAATGGTTAGCGACGGGTATGACTGGCACGTGCAACGGGACTCGCTATCCGCGCTCCACGAACGCCAACCTGGTCGATAACGCATTTTGGCTAAGGATTAGCCTGCGGCTCGGAGACAGCCGTTAAGTTAAAAAGGACAAATAATACGAAATGGTCATGGACAATCCCCTCGTATACGGGAGATGGGAGATATAAGAGATTTCTGCGGCATGATCAAAGGGAGGATCGTGGCCGGCCTAGGCAGAAATCAAAGGGGGCTTACGGGTTGCCTGGGTGGGGCTTGGCCACTCGGGGGACGTAAGTGCAGGGTATTTCAAGACACTATCAACGTGTACCAGCCGTACGCTCTGAATAGTTGCAAAATACCAAGGGAAAAAGGGTCCAAAATAGCTTGTGATGCCAGCGACCGGTGCATATAGAGTTAAGTGGGCTTTACTGTTGGCAATCCATGTGCAAGTCCTTGCATTGAACAAAGTGGTCTAAGTTATCTAAATGAAGTGCCTTTTGAACAGGCTTGAAATATAATACACCAAAGGATAAAGAGTACTTCGTGAAATTGAGTTAGGAAAAACGCCTACGACTCGCTAGGCCTGAGGCAGGAACACGCCCTTGAATTGAATGCTTACGTAAATTACGATAAGTTATTACATATGAATTATTGACTAACTTGGTTTACTTTAGACAGGGAAGGTCGGACGGTAAGTATGGGTAAGTCGTGCATGTAATTCCATGCGACACTTGTATTCGACAATACGAGATAGGCTATAAAATATGCCATGTAAATGATCCTAAGGCAAGATTAGAAAGACAATGAATGATAGACGGTGCACAAAAGTAAATAGAACGTGTTTGGTAATGATAGCATTGTGGGCGAGCTAGCCTCCCCACCAGTGCATAATAATGTACTGATAACCCCACAGTCTGCTTGCAGGATGCAGGAGACGCCGGCGGGTGTGGAGCTTCCATCGAACATGTTAAGGCGTGGAGCCAACTCTGGGGCCTTGGAACGTTGCAAGAAGATGAAGCACCCTATACAGGACATAATGAATCGGAACATCGCCATGTATCATTCCATCTTGTAAGCCACTTGGCACGCCTTTTATGTTTCAGAGAGAGAGCTTGAGCGATTTTTAATATCGGCCTAGCGCCGCTTGTAAACTTCTTGAATATCAATAAAGAGTTTGAATTCGCTTATACTTGTGTTCATTTACTTTCCACTGCAATGGGGACACTCTGTGCGACTCTGTGGCCTAGCTCAAATCGGCCGTTTCTGGACTTGGCCTTACACGGGCGCAACCTAGGCCTGTGTGGCATCATGCCTTAGCGAGGACGATCGCTCCTACGGGAGCGGGGCATGACACCAACCCCCACCTGCGTGTACAGCGCCCGTCGACCCCTCCGTGCAGCGCTCTCCGCCGTGCTAGCACGCCGCAGCACATGCGCAGCATCCCCGCTGCCGCGTGTCCAGCGCCTTCGTGCCTCCCGCGCACCCCTAAACCTTCTGCGCACGTCTTTGCATCCCTGCGTGTCTGTGTCCCGTGGCCCGTTTCGTGCTCGTGTGCGTTCCGAGTCCGAGGCATCCCCTTGGTGCTCCGTCACAACCTATGGTAAACCTTTCTACCTTCTGTATATTTTTTTACAGAACATAAAATCTTTCTGTTTTTGACCAGAATTGACAGAATAAAGCTCTGTCAATTTCGGGATAATTTAGTGTAGTTTCCTATTTAGGCGTTGTAATAATGTTAGTATCCTTTTTAATTATAACGATTAATTATCATAAGTTATTTTGGCGATTAATTAGAGTTATCGTTTAGTAATACGAATATCGTAGAGTTAACGTTATTCCAATCATTAATAAGGATTATTGCCATTGATTCACTATTTATTCAATTAGTTTCAAAATAGATAATTATATATCAAAAATATACTTTAATATAAAAAGTAGGGGTTTTAGGCCAATTCTATATATCAATGCATTTTTAGATAAAAAGGTTTATTTTTTTAAATAACCATTATTTTTATTAATAAATTTTATGGTTTTAAAAACTAGATATTTTAACGATATTTCTAATAAAAACTCTAAGCTTTACAACAATAAGGTTTTCATATTTATATTATTAAAATGGTTATTCTTTATTAAAAAAATAGTATTAGTAAATATTTTGTAAAGTTTTATTTAAATAAATATTAAATTAGATTTTGAATATTTCTGAGTTTAAGCGATATTTTCTATTAAAATGATTTACGATAAAACTGCTACTATTGTAATAATATTCCAAAAATATACGAATTTTTGCTCTATTTATAAAATAATAATAAAATAGTTTTACCAAACTATTGTATATAGTTAAGTTATTATTTCTCAAATAAAAAGGACAATGTTTATAATTAAACGTAGTTATGTTTAGTGGCCTTTTAGCTAACCTCTAGAATGAGTTCTAAGAATGGATTATTATTAATGTAGGTTCAGATCTCGTACCCTAACTGAAACCTTCCTGTCGTTAACTTTCACACCGAGGAACACCCAAGACAAGTTTCATATCCTTCATGTCTATGTTTTACTTATAATTAAATGTGCTGCATCAGTAAAATCATATATATTGTAGCGACACTGGTTCACAATGGATCCCTCTCGGACTCCATATTGATTGATTGATTGACTCATTGACTTAGGGATTGATTGGGGGAGTAGTATAAGATCTGTGACCAAAGCTATTGTTACTGTCACTACCACGTTTTAGATTGAGGGTATTTTGGTCATTTATGATTTTTTTGAAATTTATTTAATTGGTGATTGTGATTTTGACTTTGACTAAATTGTGACTTAGTAGACTAACCTAGGTTTTGACCCTAACCATGGTGACTAGGTTAGCATGGTGAGACCCTAGTCTAACTTAAGTTAATCTAGGTTAGTCATTTAGAAAACAAGGTTTAAATAGGAGGACTAGTGATTTGGTACATGACCTATGACTTAGAATTAATTTCATGACTTGTAATTAAGCCATAGGCCCATGACTTAAGCCCAAAACCCAACCAACCCACCCATGACCAGCCACACTTAGGGTTTCTCCATGCCTATAAGTACTCTCTTAAGTTGTTCTTGCCTCTTTTGTGCTTGACCTAGATTTTTGAAGGAAAGGTAATTCCCTACTTTCTAAATATCCTAATAAATTCATTTCAAGTCCGTTTTGACTCTAGTCTTTTACATTAGGATCTAATTACTATGTATTTACTGTTTTTGGAGATTCATCTCAGTTTTTGTGCAATTTGGGAGCATTTGGATAGCAAGGAGGAACCCCCCATTTGAATCCTTTTCTTGATATTGCACCTATAGGTAAAAACTCTACAAATTGATTTAATATTTGGTTTTCTTTGTATTTAGGGCTAGATCTAGGAGACCCCTAGCTGTCCCTAAAATTTAGGTTAATTTTGTGTTCATTTGGTGTCTGTATCGGACACGTATCATAGTGGATAGAGAAGTGTTTGTTAAAATGCCTTTTAGGAGTTTATTTTCATGTTTTGTAAATCTAGTTACATAGATCTCTAAATCTAGGTATATGTAATAATTTTTGTGAAGACTGAAATTTATTTCGTGTCGTTTTGTGTCGGTTTTTTGTGTTGGACACGCTGTACGAGACCCGGTTCAGTGCCCTGCTTATCGGGCTCTAGAACTCCTTGCACAGGATACTTCAGGACACGAAATTTGGTATGGATACTCCTTGGGTGACTGACATGAGGCCTACAAAATTTTATTGGATCTTGTTGAATGGTTAGGGAGAAATTCGACCCGCACGTAAATTGCACTGTCGTGCACTGGCAGCCAACACACGCACAGACACGCGCAAACACGTGCTCGTGTACACTGTGGACACGTGTCAGGCTGCCCAACGTGTAGACCTATCCTAGGTAAACACGTGGGTGTGTGCACATGACACGAAGTATCGTGTGTCGTGTCCTAGACGCGTGTGCACTCGTGCACAACGCTGTGATATACTGGGTGCACCCTATTTGTTTAAAATGTTATAGACACTTCTGTGTCGTGTTTGTTGGACACGAAATGACTCGAAGGACACGTGCACATGTGTATCTCTGATTACCAACCCTCTGAATTGTATTTTTGTTATTAATTGAATTTGAATCATGGAATTCCCCTAAATTCTGATACTCTACTGATACACTATACTGAATATATTTTCTGGGTTTTAATTTGCATTTGAACTGTTTAAATGATGTTAAATGATTAGGTTAGGTTCACCTACATGTGTAATGGATGAGGATCATGTTAGTTTGTGATTTGTGTTGAGCAGTGGATTTTTGAATTTGGTTTTGGGTTGCTAACTGCTAGGGTTGTTTACTAGAACTGTCATTTGGGTTTGGGATTTCTGAGAACTAAATATTCTTGCACTTGATCATTCACTCATAAATCTAAGTACATTACATCTTATGTGTAGTACACACACACATTGAGGTACTGGTACATTGTAGCATGTACTAAATCCAGAGAAACATTGTATAATCCCCAAACCTGAGAACAAAGTAGATGCCACCTTACATTGTATTATTCCTGAGATCAATTACACACTCCCTAAACTAAATACTGTAACCTATCCTCACTGCACCCTCACACAATCACACACACATCTACACTGTCAAACTGAGACACACATGCTACACACAACACTGTTTCCAGTTCCCTATGGCACTAACTGTCACATTACACAACACCTTATTGTTTCTGTACCACACACACAAGCTCCCTATCTAATCCATGTCACCCTACATTCCTACACACCCACTCACCTATGTACACACTTTACACAACACACTATTGTTTCCTGTCACATGTAACATATTTACATACACACACAAATCTGAACCTAAGCCACTATCTACACTTACACACACATATATCTCTCTATATGTATTTGTGAATATGTAATCTAATACCTATATAGCTTTCCTATATGTATATATAATATATATAGCCTAATGTGGTATATGTAATGCAATAGATATTGCTCATTGATATATATAATTAATGTGCATATAGATATATGGTAGAGATGAGTGTATGGCCTATATGTGTATATGGCTCATGGCCTAGGTAGAATAGCCTATGGCATATGAAATATATACACATGGGTTAGGTTATATAAACATGTGCGGCTTGAATGGTGTATGCTTGCTAGGCTAATTGGTTAGTGACCTAGATGGACTTGTTAAGCCTAGGTTAGACCAACCTAGACTAGTTTAACCTTGTTTGACCTTGTTGACCCTGTTTGACCTAACTAGACTAGAGTTGACCTAGTTTGACTGTTATAGTTGACTAGAGTTGACCAATGGTTGACTTTAGCCTAGATTGACTCCAAACATCATGTAGATGTATTGTAGCAGTCTATTTTATTATTTTAGACATGTAGTGACTTGTACTGTTCTATAGGAGACATATACCACTCCTTGGACAGTATATTATCTTCAGATATTCAGGATACCAGGCGAGTACATTCTTTGATCATTTCATATTTTATTAGGATTATATTTTTTGCTTTAGATTATTTTACTTGATGCTGACACGCTGGTAACATGGATTAGTACTATATGGATCCCTTTATGAGATGTTATCCCCCTCGGGAGCATCAGATACTCTTGTCTCGTGTGTTTCACTTATATCATGTATCTCATGCTTCTATTATCATGAATCTTTATGTATCAGCTTGTGATTCCTGTACTCTCATGAATCACAGAGCCTTCACGAATCTTCATGAATCACTCTTGAATCACCCTTTATGGGCAAAGTAGTATAGTCATGAATCTTAACGTAACTTGACTGGATCCTTTTGTATTGATTGGGGATGGGGGAGTAGAAACTGAGCATGTGAATAATTCCAAAGTAGAATAGTCATGAATCACCTCTTTAGTATAGTAATGAATCACCCTCCAGCTGTTCACATGTTTCATCTTGTACTCTGAATCACTAGCACTGTTTAGCTCTATTATATATTGTAGATATTTACTTACAGTCTCTCTTTTATATTATGCTATTCATCAGTTTCATGTATCTTATTCTCTAGCATGATAATATTTCCTATCCTGTTATGATTTATTGAGATGTATTGTGCTCGCTCCTGTCCTGACTAGACCTGTTGAAAATATTACAAAGGATGAGGACGAGGCGTGCTGTCCCACCTATTAAGGGACTACCCTAGAGGACTGTTGTGACCAGGACCAGCAGCAGGACCCCTTAGCAGTGGACACCACTCACTACAACAAAAAGACCTATTAATGACGCTTGATAAGTGGATTTCATGACGGCTGATAAAAAAGCGTTATGAAAGTTCGAAATGCCTTTTTTCTATGACGGTTTGGGCTAATTCTGGACTTTTTATAATGTTTATAAAACAAAATGTTATTAATATTTTAGAGCGGTGGCAAACTTGTAATATTTTTAAGTTTAATTTTTTGGGCAAAATGCTATTTTTAAGTTTAATTTTTTGGGCAAAATGCTGAGAACAGCCTGCACTTCAACAAAATTTTTTCTCTCCCCTATTCTGGTCTTCTCCTTCTCCTCCTCTTCTTCTTCTTCCTTTCCCCCAACTCCAAAACCCTAACCCGAACCACAAATATCTTAGCTCAGACCGCTTCGTACGTAAACCCCTAGTCCACTCCCTCTCTCTACCGGCTCTATCGGTGGCTCCAATGGCGCAGAAGAAAGACGGCGGCGGCCGTGCCAACTCCGATGACCCCGACGAACTCACCCGAACCACTCTCCAGGCCGTCCTCCTCGCGGACAGCTTCGCCCAGAAGTTCCGTCCCATCACTCTCGAGCGCCCAAAAGTACGTCTCACCAAACCCTAACCCTAGAAAACCTCTAAAATCTCTGAACCCTAATTTTGAAATTCCCAGGTGCTCCTCCCGTTGGCGAACGTCCCCATGATCGAGTACCCTAATTTTGAAATCACCGACTTCCTCAAGAAGGAGGTAGAGGTGATCCACCCGTGGCCAGAGTGGATCGAGCTCCTCGAGCTCCTCGGCCACCAGAACTACTTCGACCGCCGGACCTCCTTCTCCTCCGCCGAGGGCGGGCTAGCGGAGGAGGTCCGAAAGGAGGTGGGCTTCGACTTCTCCCGCGACTGGATCATCGTGCGCAACGCCTGCATCAACTTCGCCCACGACCGCTTCGACATCCTCAAGTATGGCGGTGGTCAAAGTTTGTAGCTTTTTTTATGCTGTTAAAGGTCTGAGCTTTTTGTGGTATTGTGGTTCAAATCATTTTTATTTTATCGTCTGAGTCTTCTGACTGACAATCTCCGTGCAGAAGCAACATGCTCATGAGGCTATATTATGACAGTTAAATTGTGGCAGGCAGGTTTCAGAGTTTGGTGTTATCCATTATTCTGTTTGACACATATTTTCATGTGTGGAATAAATTGGACACTAAACACCAGATAAGACTGACTTTGCCAATCTTATTTCAGTATTGCTGCTCCACCAAATTTCTAGGCATGGACCAAGATGGCGGAGACATATGATAACCTCTCTGGCACTGTTAGTAAACAATCATCCCTCGTTCTGTTTCTGTGCATCTTTTCTTCCAAAATGTTATATCTGGTGAATTCTGCAGGTTAAAATTACGATGGTTGGAAAGTTTACGGGTTTGTCAGATGCTTATTTATCTGTAGTAAAGGTGGGAATATAATTTATGCGAAGATTTAAGAGTCTTATAATTGTTATCTGTAGCATTTCTTTGTCTTGAAACGAAACTTATAATAAAGTTTTTTTTGTGAATGAAAGCACTAGTTAATACAAAGATTAGAGCCACTGATCCTTATACTATTTGTTTTAATGGGGTCAGGATCGTGAACATTAAGCTATAATGTTGATTTAAGTATATACTCACTCATCCTAGATCCTGAGATCCTTGCCTCATTTGTTTCACTTACTGTTTTGTGTAATTGCTCACAGTTATAAATAATAAGCATTATAAATTTCTTTTCTTTTCTTTTCCTTTAGCACCTTATTTCAAGCAAGTCCTCTAAAGTATAAGGCATTCGAATAATTCCACTTCCCAATGGCGTCTTTTGTTTTCAAAATACATAGGCTAATGGATAATCCTATAGTGAGACGGAAAAGTTGCAGCCATCCATCTCTTGAAATTATTTTCAATTGGTGTAATTAACATGCTACTCGATGTTAAGCTCTCCTACATGCCTGTGTTGCATGCTCTCTGAGGCCATCAGTTGAATGGATTGCTGCTTCAGATCTAGAAGATGAAAGTGCAAGAATGGTATAGGTCCCATACTTCAATTCTACTAGGGCATCTAATCTAATATTCTAATAGTGTAGTTTCTTTAAGTCAATTTTACTTATACAGACACCAGAAGCACATGCTTCAGCATGGGAAACTCTAAAGGTACAACTCTGATGGATAACCTTTCAATTGTGTAATACTTGTGGCATATGTTGACATTTCCTCTTTATTTACATCAATAACTTAAACATCCAGGCCTCTATATGACTATTTTGACATTATTTAAATTTAGAGTTGTGCATGCATCTTGGTTCCTGGTTGATTTGGTGACCGTGGCGTGCCAGGAATGATATTGGTAGCGAAGTTTGCTAGAGAGAATAGTGTACCCTATCTTGGGATTTGCTTGGGGTTGCAGATATCTGTTATAGAATATTCCAGATATGTATGTGTATCTTCTATTTTTTGCAGAACCTGCTGTTATGATGTAAAATTGCAGTCTTTTCCCTGAATGACATTTTATCTCCGTTTATTGTGTAATGATTAGGTTTTGGGATTGGAAAGGGCAAATAGTGAAGAATTCGACTCTCAAACACCACATCCTGTTGTTATTTTCATGCCTGAGGTATTTTGTTTATCAATACTGTTTACTTTGTGCTTCAACCACTAAAGATGGTAGTTCTTGACCACATCAATTTGTGAATACAGGGATCAGAAACACACATGGGAAGTACAATGAGATTGGGGTCCCGGATAATATTTTTCAAAAATCCTGATTGTGTCACTTCAAAGCTGTAAGCTTTTTCTTCTACCTACTAATCTATTCTCATACAATTTAGTTTGAAAAATATAAAATTGCTGGAGATATCCTTTCAGTTTGTAAATACCATTCCTTTTTGTTCTGTCTTAATGTGTCGAGGAGATGAGTGTGATTCCATACACTTCATCTAAGGCCCTTTTTTAGACTACGGGAACTTTGAAAATGCTCCTAAATTGCACCAATTAAATTGCACCAAATTACATTCAGGCCCTTTTATTACTACAGGTAGGTATTTTAATGCTTTTTACCCCTTGTTTCTTTCATGTCGATTTAATTTTAGATTCAATGTATATGAAAGTATTTTATTACATGATCCTCAATTGCTAGTTTCTTGTTGGAAACTTGGTACCAACTCTTAAGACATGAGGTGGTCTTTTGGTAATATTTTTTTTATCTTTTTCAGGGTTTTACTACGTGATGCCGACAGTTTTGATGTGCTCAAAGTTGAAGCCAATGTACTAATAGTTTTGAGGGTCTACTTACTAGTAGTAGTTGTAAATATATGTATTTGGATGTCCTATTTTGAAAAAATATAATGAAGATGGTGATATATATTATGTATATATTTGTAAATGGATTAAGTGGTACTCTATGACATTTAGATGTTTTCTTGTGAATATGGTTCAAAATGAATGTTTGAAAATTGAATTGAGCAACATTGAGCATTGATCTATAATTTTTTTGGAAAGTAATATATAAATGTGCAGAATTGAGCGTTATAAATGTGCTTAATTGAGTCTATAGAGATTATCTATTCATAACGCTTTCAAACTACGCTAAAAATAAGTGTAGCAGAAGCTCATCATATTCATGACGTTTATTTTATGACGCTTTTAAAAAATATTTATAACACCCGTTTTCATCACGCTTTCTTTAGAAAAAAAGCGTCATGGTTGGTCATTAATGACGGTTTTTTGTCGTCATTAAAAGGTATTTTTGTTGTAGTGACTCCTCTAGACTAGGATGTCTTTTCTTTATGTTTACATTCTAGATTACTATATTTGATATTTGGGATATTCTGGATTTGTGATGTCATAGACACTTAGACTTCTATCTGGTTGTATCTCTGTAGATTTATTTCAGTTCATATCTATCTTTTTATTTTATCATTCTGCCTTAGATGTGATTGAGACTGTATTCTGCGATGTCACCTCCATTCGGAGTGTATATATATACTGTATAGGTACCTTTTATATTGTTAGATGATTGACCTAGGACAGCGTTCTACCGTCGATACTGCGACGTAGGCTGGACGTAACCACTTCTCGTGCCCTTACTCTAGGGTGCGGGTCGTGACACGTTTTTAGCGGTGGAACATGCAGGTCCTAGTTTAGAAATGCAGTGGTATTCGAACTAGAGTATCATTGCAGCCTGCAGTAGGATTACGATATTTTTGAAGATACTCAATCACACTAGAAAAAACTCTATCAGATTCCGAATATCTATATTTTGCTGCTATTTGTCTTCCTTTGAATATAAACTATCCTCCTTTGCTATTTTGACTCATTCTCAGTAATTGCTTCTTGTTTGATCTGATCACATCGCCAGGGCCAGGGTGACACTGATGAGAGGTCTGCCACCTCTCACACTCAGCAGCCAGCCCCCGGTACCGCAGCCCCAGTCATGCCAGCTGGGGTCGTTACAGCTGCATTCGGAGGAGCCCCTCCACCAGTAGCATACAGGCCGAGTCTGGCGATTCCAGAGGTGCTTCAGCAGCGGAAGCCACCTTCGGGGACAGTTGACGCAGTTCAGCTGTTCTCGTTCTTTCAGCAGTTCATGGAGGCCCAGCAGGCCCAGCAGCAGAGGCAGACTGCAGAGTTTAGTCGGGGAATTGATCTGGCCCTGACTACAGTAGAGATGGCAGCAGCAGCTCAGCCCGCAGTAGTTCAGCAGCCGTAACTGCCGAGGGAAAAAGACATCCAAGATTTTCAGAAGATGCACCCGAGGGATTTTTGGGGTACAGAGGGCATTCTGTACGCCGACGAATGGATAGAGCATATGGAGGACATATTCAGACTGGCTGAGATTCCGACGAGGCTTCAGATTAAGGCGGCGGCTAGCATAATGCAGGATCTGGCTCGCACTTGGTACCAGACCGACCCGAGGGTTGGTACTCCAGGGCAGACTTGGGCAGCATTCAAGAAGCTGTTCAAGAAGAAGTTTTTCCCGGATGCAGCGTTAGGAGCCCTCGAGACCCAGTTCGAAGCCTTAGTCCAGGGCAGTCAGTTCGTGGAGGAGTATGCAGGGGAGTTCTGCCATCTAGGCAGATTTGTCGAGGGGTTGTCCGAGGCGACAAAGGTTCGGAGGTTCAGAAAGGGGTTGGTAAAGGAGGTTAAGTCCTATACCAATAGTGCCCGCAGTGCTACCTTCGAGGAGATCTTGGTAGATGCTTTAGCCGCAGAGGATGATCTTGAGCTGAGGCTCAAGAGGGGGCGAGACTTCCAGGAAGCTGGTAGCAGCGGGGACCAGGCCAAGAGGCCTCATTTCCAGCTCCAGCAGCCGCAGAGGCCAGTTTATCATCAGCAGTTTCAGCAGCAGGGCCGGGCACCTTTCCAGCAGGTAAAGCATCAGCAGTCGAGGTTGCAGCAATAGACACCGAGACAGCAGACCACCAGCTGTACTTATTGCAAGAAGACAGGGCACGGGTGGAATGAGTACAGGAAGAGGTTGGGTAGGAGCCTTCTTTGTGGAGCAGCTGATCACCAGCTGAAGGAGTGCGCTCAGTTCATAGGCATAGTAGCGCAGCGAGCGGGAGCCAAGGCTCCGGTAGGACAGCAGCATAGGGGACCACAGCAGACTCAGCAGCAGAGGTTCGTCCAGCATCAACAGCAGACTCGGGAAGGACAACAGGGGCGAGCTTTTGCCATGGCGGTCGAGGATGCATAGGCCTTTGGAGAGCAGATTGTAGGTTCGGTTCTTCTCGACTCTATTCCAGCTTTCGCTCTATTTGATTTTGGGGCTTCCCATAGTTTTATGTCAGTATCATTTGCTATTAGACATGGCCTAGTATCTGAATCATTGCCTAGGACCTGCAAGATCACGACCGGAGGTGGTATTATCCTCGTGAGTGATGTTTGCAGAGGGCGGAGCATTCTTTTGGGAGGCCGAGAGTTGGAGGTGAGCCTGCTCGTCATGCCACTACTGAACTATGATATCGTATTAGGTATGGATTGGTTGATCAGGCATCACGCCAGCATAGATTGCCGAGGGGGTAGAGTTCTGTTTGGGGCGCCAGGAGAGCCAGAGTTCGAGTACACCCGACGGCAGGCGGAGCAGGACGGCAGACTTTTCTGTAAAGCTTCAGTTGAGGAGCAGGTGGCTCCGCATCCTTTGATTGCAGAGTTCTTGGGCGTCTTCCCAGGGGAGTTGCCAGGGCTTCCATCGAATAGGGATGTTGAGTTCTCGATAGACTTGGTTCCCGGTGCGGAACCGATTTCTCAGCATGTCTATCGAGTGAACAACAGTGAGTTGGTGGAGCTGAAGAAGCAGGTGGATGAGCTGCAGGACAAGGGCTTCATCCGATCGAGTTTTTCACCCTGGGGTGCACCAATACTTTTTGTACCCAAGAAGGATGGGTCGGTATAGATGTGTATCGACTACAGGGCACTCAACAACCTGACGATCAAGAACAGATACCTACTGCCGCGTATCGATGATCTCTTTGATCAGTTGAGCGGAGCTCGGGTTTTCTCCAAGATTAATTTAAGGTTAGGTTATCACCAGGCGAAGGTAAAGTGGGAGGATATTCCGAAGACCGCCTTCAGGACGCGGTTCGGACAGTTTGAGTTCTTGGTTATGCCGTTTGGGCTAACCAACGCACCAGCATTATTTATGAACTTGATGAACAAGGTGTTCCATCAGTACTTGGACAAGTTCGTAGTGGTGTTCATTGATGATATCATGGTGTATTCTAAGACCGAGGAGGAGCACGAGGAGCACTTAAGAGTGGTTCTGGAGACACTCTGGAGGGAGAGGCTGTATGGCAAGCTCTCGAAGTGCGGGTTCTTCCTGGACAGAGTTGACTTCTTGGGTCATGTGGTGACTGGAGATGGGATCTTAGTGGACCCAAAGAATATCACAACTATTGAGGCATGGGCAACACCGACTTCAGTTGCAGAGATCAGGAGCTTCTTGGGATTGGCAGGATATTATAGGAGATTCGTGCAGAATTTCTCCCAGATTATAGAGCCGTTGACTCGGCTGACCCGGAAGCATGCTGTGTATGTTTGGTCAGAGGAGTGTCAGGCTGCTTTTGATGAGTTGAAGAAGCGGCTTACGACAGCTCCAATTCTGACATTGCCATCAGGTTCAGGAGGGTTCACTATCTATAGTGACGTTTCAGGAAAGGGGTTGGGTTGTGTCTTACAGCAGCATGGGAAGGTGATTGCCTATGCTTCCAGGAAGTTACGTCTCCATAAGAAGAACTACCCTACCTACGACTTGGAGCTGGCAGAAGTAATTTTTGTTTTGAAGTTGTGGCAGCACTACTTGTATGGAGAGAGGGTGGAGATCTTCACAGATCATAAGAGATTGAAGTATGTGTTTACATAGAAAGAACTCAATATGAGGCAGCACAGGTGGATAGAGATGATGAAGGACTTCGACATCTCACTACAGTATCACCCAGGAAAGGCCAACGTGGTTGCCGATGCCTTGAGTAGGTTTCCGACAACCATGTGTTTGACTTTGGACCGTCATTTACTTGCGGACTTGGAGAGCCTGGGATTGAGGTGATCGTGTTCAGAGTGCAGATGTAGATGTGGGGCCTTCAGATATAGTCGAACATGATGGAGAGGATCAAGTCGACACAGTACGAGGATATTGCTCTACGGTGTATCCGGGAGCAGGTTCGAGCAGGGCTAGTGGATAGCAAGTTTTCTCTTGCAGAGGATGGTGCCTTGAGGTACGGTTCCAGGTTATGCGTACCCAGTGGAGAGCTCAGGGAGCAGGTTATGCAGGAGGCTCACAGATCTCAGTACTCTATACATCCTGGTGCCAACAAGATGTACAGGGATCTGAGAGAGCATGTCTGGTGGTTTGGGATGAAGCGAAAGGTAGCTCGCTTCGTAGCTAGATGTTCGGTCTATCCGCAGGTCAAGGCAGAGAGGCAGAGGTCCGGAGGATTATTGCAGCCATTGCCCATTCCAGAGTAGAAGTGGGAGCATATCACTATAGATTTTGTATCTGGATTGCCGCGTACACCAGGAGGAAAAGACGCAATTTGGGTCATTATTGACAGGTTGACCAAATAGGCCTACTTTTTGCCATTCAAGGTGGGTACGTCTACAGAGAGGCTTACAGAGATGTACATACGGCAGATTGTTAGGATTCATAGAGTTTCGGTCAGTATTGTCTCAGATCAGGATAGTCGCTTTACTTTCCATTTTTGGAGGAGTCTGCAGACTAGCTTGGGCACTCAACTCAAGTTTAGTACTGCACACTACCCCCAGACGGACAGACAGTCAGAGAGGAATATTAAGACGCTCGAGGACATGTTGTGGATGTGCGTCTTAGATTTTGGAGGTTCCTGGGAGGATCATCTATATTTGGTGGAGTTTGCTTACAATAACAGTTATCAGGCCAGCATTGAGATGTCACCTTTCGAGGTTCTGTACGGACGTAGGTTTCATACACCCTTATCTTGGGATGATGTTGGTGAGCGAGCTTTACTGGGACCAGAGATAGTTGTTGACGCAGCCGAGAAGGTGAAGCTCATCAGGGACAGACTTCGCGTAGTGCAGGACAGACATCGGCACTGGGCCGATAGCCACCGGAGGCCTCTGGAGTTTGAGGTACAGATTAGAGATAGGATTAGAAGTAGATTATTTATTTGTTTTGTTTTTTGATCATATTTGATTATTTAGTAACTTAGGACCTTGCTTGTGTTTAGGTCGAAGATATGGTTTTTCTGTAGATATCTTCGACTCGTGGTACTATACATTTTGGTGGAGGTAGAAAGCTTAGCCCGCGCTTCATCGGACCTTTCATGATTAGCGAGAGAGTCGGTGACATACATACAGGCTAGACTTGCCACATATACTAGTGGGTGTCCACAACGTATTCTACGTATCACAGTTGAAACGGTACGTGGCTGACCCTAGCCATGTACTTGATCATTCAGAGATTAAGGTAGGGCCTACTCTCAGTTATCCAGAGCAACCAGTGGATATTCTGGCTCACCGAGAGAAGGTGCTGAGAAACCAAGTGATACCCTTGGTTTGCGTCGTATGGAGGCATCATTCTCCAGGAGAGTCTACCTGGGAGCGGAAGGATGAGATGCGCGAGCGATACCCTTATCTTTTTGGACCTTGAGGTATAATTATCTATCCTTCTCATCAGTTTAGTTTTGCCTTTTAATTTTGAGGACAAAATTCTTTTAAGGAGGGTAGATTTGTCACTACCATATTTTAGATTGAGGGTATTTTGGTCATTTGTAATTTTTTTGAAATTTATTTAATTTATTTAATTGGTGATTGTGATTTTGACTTTGACTAAGTTGTGACTTTGTAGACTAACCTAGGTTTTGACCCTAACCATGGTGACTAGGTTAGCATGGTGAGACCCTAGTCAAACTTAAGTCAATCTAGGTTAGTCATTTAGAAATCAAGGTTTAAATAGGAGGACTAGTGATTTGGTGCATGACCTATGACTTAGAATTAATTTCATGACTTGTAATTAAGCCATAGGCCCATGACTTAAGCCCAAAACCCAGCCAACCCACCCATGACCAGCCACACTTAGGATTTTCTCTTGCCTATAAATATTCTCTTAATTTGTTCTTGCATCTTTTGTGCTTGACCTAGATTTTTGAAGGAAAGGTAATTCCCCACTTTCTAAAAATCCTAATAAATTCATTTCAATTCCTTTTTGACTCTAGCCTTTTGCATTAGGATCTAATTACTGTGTATTTATTATTTTTGGAGAATTCATCTCAGTTTTTGTGTAATTTGGGAGCATTTGGATAGTAAGAAGGAACCCCCCATTTGAAGCCTTTTTTCGATATTGCACCTATAGGTAAAAAACTCTACAAATTGATTTAATATTCTGTTTTCTTTGCATTTAGGGCCAGATATAGGAGACCCCTAGCTGTCCCTAAAATTGGGGTTAATTTTGTGTCCATTTGGTGTCCGTATCGGACACGTATCATAGTGGATAGAGAAGTGTTTGTTAAAATGCCTATTAGGAATTTGTTTTCATGTTTTGTAAATCTAATTACATAGATCTCTAGATCTAGGTATATGTAATAATTTTTGTGAAGACTGAAATTTATTTCGTGTCGTTTTGTGTCGGTTTTTTGTGTTGGACACGCTGTGCGAGACCCGGTTCAGTGTCCTGCCTATCGGGTTCTAGAACTCCTTGAACAGGACACTTCAGGACACAAAATTTGGTGTGGACACTCCTTGGGTGACTGACATGAGACCTACAAAATTTTATTGGATCTTGTTGACTGGTTAGGAAGAAATTCGACTCGCACGTAAATTGTACTGTCGTGCACTGACAGCCAACACACGCACAGACACGCGCAAACACGCGCTCGTGTACACTGTGGACATGTTGTGGACACGTGTCAGGCTGCCCAGCGTGTAGACCTATCCTAGGCGAACACGTGGGCATGTGCACGTGACACGAAGTGTCGTGTGTCGTATCGTAGACGCGTACGCACTCGTGCACGACGCTGTGATACACTGGGTGCACCCTATGTGTTTAAAATGTTGTAGACACTTCTGTGTCGTGTTTGTTGGACACGAAATGACTCAAAGGACACGTGCACATGTGTATCTCTGATTACCAACCCTCTGAATTGCATTTTTGTTGTTAATCGAATTCGAATCATAGAATTCGCCTAAATTCTGATACTCCACTGATACACCTATACTGAATTTATTTTCTGGGTTTTAATTTGCATTTGAACTGTTTAAATGATGTTAAATGATTAGGTTACTTTCACCTATATGTGTAATGGATGAGGATCATGTTAGTTTGTGATTTGTGTTGAGAAATAGGTTTTCGAATTTGGTTTTGGGTTGCTAACTGCTAGGGCTGTTTACTAGAACTGTCATTTGGGTTTGGGATTTCTGAGAACTAAATGTTCTTGCACTTGATCATTCACTCATAAATCTGAGCACATTACACTCTCATGTGTAGTACACACACAAATAGAGGTACTGGTACATTATAGCATATACTGAATCAAGAGAAACATTGTTTAATCCCAAAACCTGATAACAAAGTAGATGCCACCTTACATTGTATTATTCCTGAGATCAATACACACTCCCTAAACTAAATACTGTAACCTATCCTCACTGCACCCTTACACAATCACACACACATCTACACTGTCATATTGAGACACACATGCTATACACAACACTGTTTCCAGTTCTCTATGGCACTAACTGTCACATTACACAATACCTTATTGTTCATGTACCACATACACAAGTTCCCTATCTAATTCTTGTCACCCTACATTCCTACACACCCACTCACCTATGTACACACATTACACAACACACTATTGTTTCCTGTCACATGTAACATATTTACACACACACAAATCTGAAACTAAGCCACTATCTACACTCACACACACATGTATGTCTCTATATGTATTTATGAATATGTAATCTAGGTACTATATAGCTTCCCTATATGTATATATAATATATATAGCCTAATGTGGTATATGTAATGCAATAGATATTGCTCATTATTATATATAATTAATGTGTATATAGATATATAGTAGAGATGAGTGTATGGCCTATATGTGTATATGGCTCATGGCCTAGGTAGAATAGCCTACGGCATATGCAATATATACACATGGGTTGGGTTATGTAAACTTGTGTGGCTTAAATGGTGTATGCTTGCTAGGCTAATTGGTTAGTTGACTAGATGGACTTGTCAAGCCTAGGATAGACCAACCTAGACTAGTTTAACCTTGTTTGACCTTGTTGACCCTGTTTGACCTAACTAGACTAGAGTTGACCTAGTTTGACTGTTAGAGTTGACTAGAGTTGACCAAAGGTTGACTTTAGCCTAGATTGACCCCAAACATCATGTAGATGCATTTTAGCAGTCTATTTTATTATTTTAGATATGTAGTGACTTGTACTATTCTATAGGAGATAGATACCACTCCTCGGATAGTATATTCTCTTCAAATATTCAGGATACCAGGCGAATACATTATCTGATTATTTCATATCTTGTTAGGATTATATTTTCTGCTTTAGATTATTTTACTTGATGCTGACACGTTGGTAACACAGATTAGTACTATATGGATCCCTTCATGAGATGTTATTCCCTTCGGGAGCATCAGATACTCTTGTCTCGTGTGTTTCACTTACATCATGTATCTCATACTTCTATTATCATGAATCTTCATGTATCAGCTTGTGATTCCTGTACTCTCATGAATCACAGAGCCTTCACGAATCTTCATGAATCACTCTTGAATCACCCTTTATGGGCAAAGTAGTATAGTCATGAATCTTAACGTAACTTGACTGGATCCTTGTGTATTGATTGGGGATAGAGGAGTAGAAACTGAGCATGTGAATAATTACAAAGTAGAATAGTCATGAATCACCTCTTTAGTATAGTCATCAATCACCCTCCAGTTGTTCACATGTTTCATCTTGTACTCTGAATCACTAGCACTGTTTAGCTCTCTTATATATTGTAGATATTTACTTACAGTCTCTCTTTTACATTATGTTATTCTACAGTTTCATTATCTTACTCTCTATCATGATTATATTTCCAATCCTGTTATGATTTGTTGAGATGTATTGTGCTCGCTCCTGTCCTGACTGGACCTGTTGAAAAAATTACAGAGGATGAGGACGAGGCGTGTCGTCCCACATATTTTGGGACTACCCTAGAGGACTGTTGTGACCAGGACCAGTAGCAGGACCCCTTAGCAGTGGACGACACTCCTCTAGACTAGGATGTATTTTCTTTATGTTTATATTCTGAATTACTGTATTTGATATTTGGGATATTCTAAATTTGTGATGTCATAGACACTTAGACTTCGATCTGGTTGTCTCTGTGGATTTATTTAAGTTCATATATATCTTTCTATCTTATGATTCTGCCTTAGATGTGATTGAGACTGTATTCTGCTATGTCACCTCCATTCAGAGTGTATATACTGTACATGTACCTTTTATATTGTTAGATGATAGACCTAGGATAGCGTTCTTCCGCCGACACTGTGGCGTAGGCTGGACGTAACCACTTTTCGTGCCCTTACTCTAGGGTGCGGGTCGTGACAGTTACCGAATATTGCCTCTCTCGTGCTAACCCCTACCGTACAGGAGGTTGAGCCGTACCGTATACTATCATTTGGCCAAAATGGTAGTATACACATTTACTCTACCAGTCGGTCACAGATATGTTATATACTCAAAAACACTATTGACTTATTGTAGATTACATCATTGTAGATTTTGAGATTTATTGCCTGATGTCCCTTTTATTATTATCCAGAAAAATTATATAATGATTTTAAACTGTCTTGAATCATTTATTATTATTTAGAATGTTAGATTTGGATATATGTTCTTGCTCCTCTTCTGACTGGAGACCAACATTTTAGGTGACTGCGACGACGAAGATCTTGCTTTTAGTTCTTTCTATGGACCTGGTCCGAGTCCTGACGAGGTAGCTAAACCTGACCAGGGAGCCCCAGATTATTAGCTGTGCCATCGGTTTAGTTTATTTCCTTTCCAGTTGTAATAAGAGTCGTTGTAGTAACATAATAGTTGTCTGCTTTATTTTGTGTTATTTTTATTCTGACTCTTAGTTACATTTCAGATTCAATAAAATATTATTTAATTCCCGCATTAGATATTATGTGCTTGTATTCGACCGCTTGATACAACTTACTGCCACCGTCTCACAACGATACAGGCTGGGCATGATCCGACTGGACCCATTATATTTGGATCGGGTCATGACATGTTTTTAGTGGTAGCCCATGCAGGTCAGTTCTGTAAATTGGTCTAGTCAACTTAGTCTAGACCAGCTTGCAGTCCTACAATCTGACCTAGGTCTAGGAATGACTCTAGGAAAATAGACTCTAGAAATAACTAGAACACCTAGATTATATTCACCCGGTTACAACATAGGGCCGAAGTTATCTATTTAAATATTTATTTTTGCTTGCTTATAGTCCTATAGGCTACCTTGCTTATGTTTGTACCCAAACCTTTCAGAAGATGGCGAAAGGGAAGTTGACTCGTTCTGGGCTTGCTGACGAAGAGGTTTCTTCCTTCGGGAATACCCCTACTCAGGCTCAATCAGACCCCTCCCTGGTGCAGCCCACTACCCGTTCTCGTGCTGCACGGACTCCCCGTGCCGCATACATTTCCACTGTACATGTAGCTACACCGATCCTCCGAGGCCTACACTATCAATTGCTGATATGAATCCTCCAGCTGCTCCACCAATGCCAATGAATCCTGCCGAGCTCGTAGGCCTGCTATGAGGAGTACTTGAGGCCCAGAGGGCTCAAACAGAAGCTAATCACGAACAGACCGTGATTATGCGGGAGGATATGAAAAATGTCCATAATATAGCTATAGCAGTGCTGGACTCATCACAGACGGAACAGAGGAATGCCAAGGTAAGATAAGTATAATTGATAAGTTTTATGTTTGATTGGAGAAATATAAGTCTGACTGGCAGCCTATTATCCAGGAGAAGGTTAAAAATATTATAAGTTTCAAGAAGATGGATCTGCGCCCTTTCAAAGGAACAGAGGGCCTCATATATACGGACGAATGGCTGGACGACATGGAGCAACTTCTCAGCGTCACTCGAATCCCAGCTGACTTTATGGTAGAGGCTGTAGCCTTACAGCTTTGGGATCTTGCCAGCATATGGTACAAGAACGAGCCCAGATTCTAGACTGGGGGAACCTCCGGGCATTCCATCAAGAAGCAGTTTGAAAGAAACTTATTCTCGGAAGCCGCCCTAGAAGCTATGGGGAGGCAGTTTCATGACTTGAAGAAATAGAACCGTACCATAGAGGAGTACGCAGCCGAGTTCAACAGGTTCGACAGGTTTGCACCCCACCTGGTAGCGGACCCAGTGGAGCGTGCCCAGAAGTTTCGGCACGGACTACGGGAGGAGATCTGCACCATGGTTGTCGCAAATGGAGAAAGGATATACGACAAGATGTTGAAGGTGGCCTAAAATATGGAAGCCAGCTCGTCTACTCGATCTAAGATAGAGCACCCAGGATCTAGCAGCAACCATCAGGGCAACTTCAAGTGGCCCAGCAACAACAACAACAGGTCCTCTCACCATCAACAGCAATAGCAGCACAAGTTACCCCAGCAGAACCAATCGAAAACATCCAACTGCCCCTACTATAAGAGGCCCGGACACATAGCCGAGATCTGTAGGAAAAAGCTAGGATACTGCCTTGCTTGTGGGTCTGCCACCCATCAGGTTAGAGATTGTCCCACTGTATTCAACAGAACTGGAGCTAGACAGTAGAAAGGTCCACTACCTACCCAATAGCAGTGCTACAACTAGCACAGGACCGGGCAAGCTTTTGCCTTGGCCGTTGAGGAGCCAAAAGCAGAGCCGGAGACTGAAGGAGATGTCATCGTAGGTGCCATTTTATTACATTCGCATCCAGCTTTAACTTTATTTGATTCTAGAGCATCACAAAGTTTTATATCATCGGACATCATTGCTGCATACCATATAGATGTAGGGTATAGTAAGTTGATCTGTAGTGACTGGATGGGGACCTATCCCTATTACAGAGACTTGTACCTGTCCTATCACTATTTCATGTCACACCTTTCTAGCACCCATTATAGTTGTTGTAGAAGCATGGAAAAGAACAAAGAAAAGCCCATGCGGCTCCAACAGAAGGATCCTTATGCGGCTCGAAAATCCGGTAGAAACTCATGCGGCTCAAAGTCCTCTAGAGCCTCATACGGCTCGGATAGCACTATGCGGCTCAGCAAATAGCCACGTGGCCCTAAACAGTTCTTTCCTACAGCTGGCCATAGCAATTGCCGTATTCAATTCGCAGACGGCAGTTCTGATAACTGACAGCTCTGACATAAAGTCACATTAATGGCTCTGGCATGATGGCGTGTTCCTAGGGAAAAGGAGAAAATCTTTGGTAGCTGACATAATCCACCAACTCCAAAGTCCCCTATGCGGCTGTAACACCTATGCGGCTGCCACCCTTATGCAGCTGTCATCTCCATGCGGCTACCTGTTTCATACGGCTACCCGCTTCATGCGGCTGTCCGCTTCATGCGGCTGCCCGCTTCATGCGGCTGGCTGTCTCATGCGGCTGCCCGCTTCATGCGGCAGTCCGCTTCATGCGGCCGCCCGCTTCATGCGGCTACTTCCTTCACGCGGTCGCTAGCTTCATACGGCTAGGATCGTGGAAGGCCACCCGTATGCGGATCACTCAGAGAACGCGTTCATGCGGCTCCGTCAAGACATCCTACTCATGACCGGTTGAGACACGTGGTTGTCTTATCCCCTCGTGGCTATGGCTGCTTGCAAATCCTGACAACCAGATTTAGTGCAATCACCATTATTACTCAAATCAAATCAGATTTGTCACAATTAAAGCAAATTGAACACGTGGCAGAAGATCCGAGCTTCCAAAGATTCATGACAATCAGCATTAATTGACCATACAGATTTGGCGCAATCAAGAGTCAATGGTCCAGGTGTAATACGATCACAATTAATGGCCCAGATGATTGGCCACCGACTTTTTAAGGGACAATCATTACAAACCCTAATGATCGCACCCCAATCCTATAAATAGCAAGGTGCCATTCCCTTGCAAAAGATCTCAGATCCCCGATCCAAAACCAGAAAAAAATATAGCAAGGTGCTATTCCCTTGCGAAAGAGATCCTCTCCACCCGGCTGGACACACAGAGAGATAAAGGCGTGCACAGAAGAGTCTTCCCATCTCGAGAGCAGTTCTTCATCGGAGCCAAGGCTACGTCTGATTATCTAAGGAGTAAGGCAGAGCGGCCGTCATATTTTCGAGCCTCTATCGTCACCCCCAGAATCAAAAATAAACAATCGTAATTAGACTGCTGTACCTCGGTTTTCGTCCCTAGGCTTTCTTTGTACGAACGAGTTTGTATTGTGAGTTTAAGTTCAGTCCTCCTACACAATTGTTCTGTACTTTAATAATCAATGGAAAACACGATGGCGACTCTGCTGGGGTTCAAACCTTCTACGACTGCGGAGGTGACTCAGTCCTCCTACACAATTGTTCTGTACTTTTATAATCAATGGAAAACACGATGGCGACTCTGCTGGGGTTCAAACCTTCCACGACGACGAAGGTGACTCTGCTGGGGTTCAAACCTTCCACGACCAGCATCTTGGTCTCGGGGAGGTAGAAGGTTACCGAGTCAATGGCAAACACGATGGCGACACCTGTTAAAGGTCAAGCTCTGGCAGACTTTTTAGCTGCTCATCCAGGTTCGGAGTCAACCAAAATAGACGAAGAGATTCCTGCCGAGGTCGCTAATTCAAATACGGTCTCCCACGACGCCATCTGGCGAATGTTCTTCGTTGGCACTTCAAAAACTGGGCCCAAGGGCAACATTGTCGCTGGAGTCGGAGTGGTGCTGATTTCTCCCTCCGGGCTGGTGATCAATCGGGCTTACTCCCTCACGGAGCCCTGTTCAAACAATGTGGCCGAATACAATGCTTTGGTCATAGGCCTCCGACTTACAAAAGAGCTGGGGGTAGAACATCTTGAAGCATACGGCAATTCACAGTTAATCGTCAATCAGATTCGGGGTTCATACGAGGTTCGCCATGTGGACATGATCCCCTATCACCAAATAGCGATCGACATCATCTCGTCTCTGGAGAGGTTCTTCATAGAGCACGTTTCCAGGCTCCAGAATATTGAAGCCGATGCCCTAGCAGGCCTTGCTGCTTCCTTAGCAGTCCCGAGTCATGCTCATCATCTGGTTGACATCATAGGCCGTGAGTTGGTCTGCCCCAAGAATAATGTTCAGCGTGTCGAGAGCTACTCCGCTCTGATAGACGACGAAGCACCAGACTGGAGACAACCGTTCATTGACTTTGTAGTCTACGACATCCTGCCGGAGAATCCGAAGGAAGCCACTTCTATTAGAAGACGTTCCCTCAGATTCTTCTACGATACAGAGACAAAAATGCTATATCGGTGATCATACGATGGATTACTGCTTCGATGTCTGTCAAATACAGAAGCCAAAGAAGCCGTACGTGAAGCTCATGATGGCATCTATGGGGCCCATCAGCCTGGCCCAAAACTACAAGATCGCCTTCGCCAAATGGGCTACTACTGGCCCACGATGGTTGCAGACGCAATAGACTATGCACAAAAATGTAAAGCCTGTCAAGTCCACACAGATTTTATCCACCAGCCATCCGAGTTTCTATACCCGACGGTGGCATCCTGGCCTTTCGAAGCATGGGGAATGGACATCATCGGTCCGATCACTCCGCCTTCGTTCCGAGGACATCGCTTCATACTTGCAATCACATATTACTTCTCCAAGTGAGCGAAGGCTGTTCCGCTGGTAGAAGTGAAGACTTCAAATGTGATCAGCTTCCTCAAGCATCACGTCATCTATCGCTTTGGACTGCCCCGAAGGATCATCTATGATAATGGTCCGCAGTTCGCAAGCCACGCTTTCTATCGGTTCTGCGACAAGCGCTGCATCCAGAATATCGCTTCAACACCATACAAACCAGCGGCTAACGGTCTGGCTGAAGCATTCAACAAAACAATCATCAAGCTTCTAAAAACGTTTGTGTCATTAAACAAACGTGACTGGAATAAAAGGCTTGGTGAATGCTTATGGGCATACCGTACCACCGTACAGACTGCCACCGGGAACACACCATTCTCTCCAGTATATGGAAGTGAGGCAGTTCTTTCATTGGAGACTCAAATCCCCTAACTCTGGATCGTCCTCACCTACCGACTGACGACAGATGATAATCACCATCGTCGGCTACAAGAGTTGGAGGCCCTAAATGAGAAGCGCCTGTTAGCTCAACAACGAATCGAACTATACCAGGCACGCATCTCCGGATCCTTCAACAAGATGGTTAAAACCAGAACATTCCAAGTGGACGACCTCGTTCTGGCAGTTCGGAGGCCGATGGTTATGACTCACAAAACCGCCGGCAAGTTCCAGCCAAAGTGGGAAAGACCATTCATCATTGATGTTGTATTCTCCAATGGAGCTTACCGCCTCGCAAAACAAAACAGAGACTTTCTCATGTTGCCTATCAACGACAAGTTCCTAAAGAAGTATTATGTCTAAAATGACATCCCCCAAGATAATGAGTCATGTACTCTCTCGTACCGCTGAACTCATGTCCCGACTATAAATCTTCCAGGGTGATGAGTTACGTACCCGCTGGTAGCGCTGAACTCATATCTCGCCTACAAATTGCCAAGATGATGAGTCATGTACTCTTTCGTACCGCTGAACTCACATCCCGACTACAAATCTGCCAAAATGATGAGTCATGTACTCTCTCGTACCGCTGAACTCACAGTACGCCTACAAATTGCCAAGTTGGTGAGTCATGTACTCTCTCGTACTGCTGAACTCATATCCCGACTACAAATCTGCCAAGATGATGAGTCATGTACTCTCTCGTACCGCTGAACTCACATCCCGTCTACAAATTGCCAAGGTGACGAGTCATGTACTCTCTGGTCACTACAGATAAATCTATATCGCCTCTCTTAGGTAGTAAGTCATGTATGATCATACCTCTGAACTTTCCTCCTAAAAAGAGCTCTCTCCTTATGATCTAATATCCGTACTCTCAGTGCACAAAAAAGGGTAACAGATCTACAGATTTTCCGAAACAACCACGTCGATGTTACCTCTGAGTTGTTTTCCTTCCATCAAAAACAAACGGCCCCTCACATAGAACCTCCATGTCCTCATTACCTCTGAGTTGTTCTATATTCCCTTCATGGAGCCCACTCCTGCCATGTCCTCATCACCTCTGAGTGGGAAGGCTCCATCGAAGAAACCCTCATATTTGCCATGTCTTCATTACCTCTGAGTAAGTATGTTGGTTCTCTCTCGACCTATTATCCATACCAAAAAAAAATCAGGGTACGCCAAGGATAGTAGGCCTACAAATGTCCTCTGTTGACCACAAATGTCCTCTGTTGACCACAAATGTCCACTGTTAACCATAAATGCTGTACTAAGTTTTCTAGTACATGCCCCTCACTTCTCATCATGCTCCAGGGGCCCAGCTGCCCTGCGGCATTCTTTCTCCCGATACCAGGAACGTCCATAGCCACCTCACTATGGATTTGTTCCAAATATCCCTATCAACTTGTTATCTGTACCTAAAACTAAGGTATGCCAAGGGTAACAAGTCCACAAACAGCTCCCCAGTGGGGCAAATACCACAAACACCACATACACAATAAGCAATACATATAAAGGGTAGGATAAAGCATACTCTTTTATTTGAAAGGCAAAAATACTACATATTCTGGGGACCATGTCCCACTTAAGAAAGGAAAAGAACGAAAACAAAAAGAAGAAAAAAAAGCCGACTATTGTTCGACGATACATAGTACCCTGAGACGATTCCTCAACAAGGCAGTCGATCGCTCAAACCTTTGTTTAGCCCGACGTTCAGCCTCTTGAGTCAGCAGCGCCTCATCTTCCAAGGGCGCATGGGTCCGCCTGCCCTCCTCAAACTTCTTCAGAGCACGTTCCAGGTTGGCAGAAGCTTTGGAAATCCTTTCAGCGTCCGGAATAATCAGCTCTTTGTCCGTACGAAAAGCTTCAAGCTCAGACTCCAAGAAGGCCAGCTTCTTCTGAAGTTCGAGAATTTGCTCCCTTGTATCGATTACCCCCTGGGAGGCGGCCGCTTCCAGAGCCCTGCAAACCTCGCTTCGGTGGCTCAGCTGGTCGTACAAGAGAGACAGGTCGCCAAGGTCTTTTATTATAATCGACTTAGATGTATCATGTGAAAGCCTTATCTTCTCCAAGGCGGTGGTGAGGAACCCCCGCTCCTGCTCAATTGTGGCAGACAGATCAGCTTATCGTAACACTTGAAATTGGGCCATAAGCTGATCGGCCTCTAGCAACTTGGGCTCCAAAAGCGCGACTATCCCTGCCCCGCCAGAAAGGGTTTTGAGAATCTCAATTTGCCCATGAGCGCATTGTCGGGCCAGGGCAAAAGGAGTCCCCCGTTCGATAACAGCATCGACTCCTCTTTTTAAATGACGATAGAAGCTGTCAACCACATCCTGTGACACCTCATCCAAAACTTCTGTAGAGGATGGCGTCAAAGGAAGTGTGGCTGGCAATGTCAAAGAAGAGCAACAGAATCTGCTGCCCCTGCCACAAGCGAGACAAATTCGGAGCAAAAGGACGCTTGAGCAGCGGCCAATTCTTCCTCCGCGGCCCGAACAATCTGGATACTTGGTAAAGCAGAGAGGTCAACCCCCAAAGTCATACGAGCAGAGGAAGATGCAGGGACCATTACTCCCTGCCCAGGCTGTGCCGCCATATGACCTCCCGAACTTGATCCGGCGGAAGGCCCCTCAGGATAAGTCGGAAGAGGAGGGGGCACGCTCCCTTCCACCAAATCCCCACTAACAGAGCCTACCTTAAAAATGTCCGTCATCGGCACTGAAAGGGCAGGACCTGTATGTCCAGAGCAACCATCAATCAACGTAACCCGAAGGATGTGATAATAGAGCGAATGGGCCTCCTCATTAGTTAAAATTTGACTTATCTTACCAGGGAAGGGTTGTGGAGGCTGAGATTCGCTCACAACCGCCGTAGTCCCCTCACCGGTAACCCCTAAGCTGAATCCGGCTGGGTCTTCTGCCCCAGTCGCCTCGGAAGGAGGTACGACTGGATCAGCGTCATCTTGATAGAATTCAGCAGTTTCGGGGATAGGATCATCGGAGCCCCCGTCATCTCGAGTCGCAACCTCAGCACCATGAAATCCTTTAGCCGCAATCGAGAGAGCCCCAGCAGAAATAATCTCGGCACATATGTCATTGATCAAGGTGTTCAAGGCTGGATCAACTTCAGAAACAGTGGCCGGTTCGCGAGATTCCTCTTCTTCTGACGCCTACGAGAGGAAAGGAAAATGATTAAGGTCAAAGTTCAGGAGAAAAGGAGAATTGAATAAAGAAAATAGTAGCTCGATTTACCTCTGAAGCGGGGTCGACGTCCTTGCTTCTCTCCTTTATAGTTAACTTGCGACGCCTAGTCGCAGCCCATTTCTGGGAGTAAGGAATACCGCCAACAGGGGAGATTTGCCTGTTACGTTTTCATACAGGACCCGGTACAACAGACGGCTGATCCTCCACCATCTCATCTGACATAACAGGTGGCTGATCCGCCCCAACATCTTCCACCAGAAGGGAAGAGTTATCTGAATTATGTTCATCATTCTCTTCGTCCGCAGTGGTGGACTCCGAGTCAGGTACGGGAACTGTGTTCGCCTTCCACTTCCTTTTCGTAGACCCCTGGGGCTTCTCCTTCAAGCCAGTACCCACGATAAAACTGGTACTCGGATCGAAACTGACGGAAGGTTTGTTCGCTGTAACATGATAAAAGGCCGCCATATATAAAATCTCTCCTAGCACCTCGCCATGCGGGACTAAAAAGGTGGTTCGAGTATGAACCGTGTCGTAATAATTCCATGCCCTGATACCGTCCAGGACGCTACCTTCAAAGCCCAGGCAAGAGCTAGGACTGTCCAAAAATAGTTGGCTATACCCGAATTGGCGGGAAAACATGCTAGGCAAGTAGGGCTCCAAGTAGACTTTGTTGCGATTACGATATACCAGGTGCGCTGGACGGATATTACGCAGCCAAAGGAGTATTTTTTCAGATAAGAGGAGAGTCGAATGACCGAGCACATGGCTAGGGTCAGCCACGTACCGTCTTAACTATGATACGTGGAATACGTTGTGGACACCCACTAGTGCAGGTGTCAAGTCTAGCCTGTATGCCACGTTACCGACTCTCCCGCTGATAACGAAAGGGCCGATGAAGCACGGGCTAAGCTTCCTGTCTCTACCAATATGTATCGTGCCACGAGTCGGAGATATCTGCAGAAAAACTATGTCTCCGACCTAATTACAAGCAAGGTCTCAAATTAACTATGATAAACAAACACGATCAATAAAACACAACAAACAAGCCTAAATCTAATCCTACTCTAATCTGTACCTCAAACTCCAAGGGCCTCCGGTGGCTATCGGTCCAGTGCCGATGTCTGTCCTGCGCCACGCGAAGTCTGTCCCTGATGAGCTTCACCTTTTCGGCTGTGTCAATAACCATCTCTGGTCCCAGTAAAGCTCGCTCTCCAACATCATCCCAAGATAAGGGTGTACGACACCTACGCCCGTATAGAGCCTCGAAAGGTGACATCTCGATGCTGGCCTGGAAACTGTTGTTGTAAGCAAACTCTACCAAATGTAGATGATCCTCCCAGGAACCTCCAAAGTAAAAGATGCACGTCCGCAGCATATCCTCGAGCGTCTGAATAGTCCTCTCTGACTGTCTGTCGGTCTGGGTGGTATGCAGTACTAAACTTGAGCTGAGTGCCCAAGCTAGTCTGTAGACTCCTCTAAAAATGGGAAGTAAAGCGACTATCCTGATCCGAGACGATGCTGACCGGAACCCTGTGAATCCTGACTATCTGTCGTATATACATCTCCGCAAGCCTCTCTGTAGACGTACCCACCTTGAAGGGCAAAAAGTGGACCGATTTGGTCAACCTGTCAACGATGAGCCAAATCGCGTCTTTCCCTCCTGGTGTACGCGGCAATCCTGATACGAAATCTATAGTGATATGCTCCCATTTCCACTCGGGAATGGGCAGCGTCTGCAAGAATCCACCAGGCCTCTGCCTCTCTATCTTGACCTGCTGACAGACCAAGCACCCAGCTACGAAGCGAGCCACCTCCCGCTTCATCCCGGACCATCAAACATGCTCCTTCAGATCTCGGTACATCTTGCTGGCACAGGGTGTATAGAGTACTGAGATCTGTGGGCCTCCTGCATAACCTGCTCCCTGAGATCTCCGATGGGCACACATAACCTGGAACCGTGCCGCAAGGAACCATCATCTGCAAGAGAAAACTGGCCATCCACCAATCCTGCTCGAACCTGCTCTCGGAGACACCGCAGAGCAACGTCCTCAAACTGTGCCGACCTGATCCTCTCCACCAAGTTTGACTGAATCTGCATGCCCCACAACTGCATCTGCACTCCGGGCACGATCACCTCAATCCCAAGGCTCTCCAAATTAGCAATCAAGTGACGGTCCCTAGTCAAAAACATGGCTGTCGGATACCTACTCAAGGCATCGGCAACCACGTTGGCCTTTCCTGGGTGATACTGAAGTAGGATGTCAAAGTCCTTTATCAACTCTAGCCATCTGTGCTGCCTCATGTTCAACTCCTTCTGAGTGAACACATACTTTAAGCTCCTGTGATCTGTGAAGATCGCTACCCTCTCTCCATACAGATAATGCTTCCACAACTTCAGAGAAAATATCACCGCTGCCAGTTCCAGGTTGTGGGTAGGGTAGTTCTTCTCATGGGGAAGTAATTGCCTGGAAGCATAGGCAATCACCTTCCCATGCTGCTGCAAGACACAACCCAGCCCCTTCCCTGAAGCGATACTATAAATAGTGAATCCACCTGATCCTGAAGGCAATGTCAGATTCGGAGCTGTCGTAAGCCGCTTCTTCAACTCATCAAAAGCTTCCTGACACTCCTCTGACCAAATATACTCAACATCCTTTCAGGTTAACCGAGTCAACGGCTCTGCAACCCGGGAGAAATCCTGCAAAAAACTCCTATAATATCCTGCCAGCCCCAGGAAGCTTCTGATCTCTGCCACTAAAGTCGGCGTTGCCCAAGCCTCAACTGCTACGATCTTCTTGGGGTCAACTGAGATACCATCTCCAGTCACCACATGTCCCAAAAACTCAACCCGGTCCAAGAAAAACTCACACTTGGAGAGCTTCCCATAAAGCTGCTCCCTCCTTAGAGTCTCCAGCACTATCCGCAGATGCTCCTCGTGCTCCTCCTCAGTCTTGGAATACACCAAGATGTTGTCAATGAACACCACCACGAACTTGTCCAAGTACTGGTAGAACACCTTGTTCATTAGGTTCGTAAACACTGCTGGTGCATTGGTTAGCCCAAACGGCATAACCAAAAACTCAAACTGCCCGTACCGCGTCCTGAAAGCGGTCTTGGGAACATCCTCCCCTTTCACCTTCACCTGATGATATCCTGACCTCAGATCAATCTTGGAAAACATCCGAGTTCCGCTCAACTGATCAAAGAGATCATCGATCCGCGGCAGTGGGTATCTGTTCTTGATCGTGAGGTTGTTGAGTACCCTATAGTCAATACACATCCGTACTGACCTATCCTTCTTTGGCATAAACAATACTGGTGCACCCCATGGCGACGAACTCGAACGGATGAAGCCCTTGTCCTTCAGCTCATCCACTTGCTTCTTCAGCTCCACCAACTCGCTGTTGTTCACTCGATAGACATGCTGAGAGATGGGTTCCGCTCATGGAACCAAGTCTATCGAGAACTCTATGTCTCTGTCTGGTGGCAATCATGGCAACTCCTCTGGGAAAACATCTATATACTCTGCTATCAAGGGGTGTAGAATCGTCTGCTCCTCAACCGAGACTCCACAGAAAACTTTGTTGCTCTGCTCCGCCTAACGTCTGGAGTACTCGAACTCTGGCTCCCCCGGCGCTCTGAAGAGAACTCTACCCTCTCTGCAATCAATGCTGACGTGGGGCCTGCTCAACCAATCCATACCGAGTACTATATCGTAGTTCGACATTGGCATTACGAGCAGGCTCACCTCCAACTCAAGTCCTCCCAAAACAACACTCCATCCCTTACAAACATCATGTACGAGGATAACGCCACCCCCGATCGTGATCTTGTGACTCCTAGGTAATGATTCAGCTATGATACCCTGTCTAATCGCAAATGATACTGATATGAAGCTATACGAAGCACCGGAATCGAATAATGTAAAAGCTGGACTGGAGTCGAGAAGAACCGAACCTGCGATCAGCTCTTCTATCACCTCTGCATCTTCAGCTGCCATGGCGAATGCTCGCCCCTGCTGGCCTCCCCTGGCCTGCTGTTGGTGCTGCACAAATCGCTGCTGCTGAGTCGGCAACGGTCCCTTCTGCGGTCCCCCTGGAGCCTTAGCTCCTGCTCCCTGTGCTATCCTGCCAATATACTGAGTACAGTCCCTGAGCTGATGGTTCACTGCTCTGCAAAGAAGGTATCTGCCCAACCTCTTCCTGCACTCGTCCCACCCGTGCCCTGGCTTCTTGCAATAAGCACAGGTGGTGTCCTACTGCCTCGGTACCTGCTGCTGCATCCTCTGCTGCTGATGCTAAACTGGCTGATGCCTCGACTGCTGAAACTGCTGCGGCTGGAACCTCTGCTGCTGGTGGTGCTGCTGGTGCTGCTGCTGAAAGTGCGGCCTCTTGGTTAGTCCTCCGCTACTGCTACCTCCCTGAGAGTCTCGCCCCCTCTTGAGCCTAAGCTCAAGATCATCCTCCGCAGCTAAAGCGTCCACCAGGATCTCCTCAAAGGTAGCGCTGCGGGCGTTCATGGTGTAGGACTTGACCTCCTTTAACAAGCCCTTCCGGAACCTCCGGGCCTTCGTCGTCTCCGACAAGTCCTCCATAAATCTGATCAGGCGGCAGAACTCTCCTGCGTACTCCTCCATAGACTGGCTCCCCTGGACTAGGGCCTCGAACTGAGTCTCGAGGGCTCCCAGCGCTGTGTCCGGGAAGAACTTCTCCTTGAATAGCTTCTTGAATGCTGCCCAAGTCTGTCCTGCTGTACCGACCCTCGGGTCGGTCTGGTACCATGTACGGGCCAGATCCTGCATCATGCTGGCCATTGCCTCAATCTGGAGCCTCGTCGGGATCTCAGCCAACCTGAATATCTCCTCCATGTGCTCAATCCACTCATCGGCATACAAGATCCCCTCTGTCCCTCAGAAGTCCCTCGGGTGCATCTTCTGAAAGTCTTGTATGCCCTTCTCCCGTGGCTGGTGCGGCTGCGGGGCTGCTGCGGCTGAGCTACAACTCTCTCTACTGCAGTCACTGCCAGCTCAATGCCTCTTATGAGCTCTGCTGTGTGCCTCTGCTGTTGGGTCTGCTGACCCTCCATGTACTGCCGAAAGAAAGCTAACAGCTGAACGGTGTCAACTATCCCCGCAGGTGGCTGCTGCTGCTGAAGCACATCTGGAATCACCGGACTCGGCTCATGCCTCACAGGTGGTAGGGCTCCCCCGAAAGCTGCTGAAACGCCGACCCCAGCCAGCATGACTGGGGCTGCGGTACCAGGGGCTGGCTGCTGAGTATGAGAGGTGGCAGACCTCTCATCGGCGTCCCCCTGGCCATGGCGATGCGACATCGTCTCAACCATCCTAGAGACACAGATCAAAAGAAACAATTGCTGAGAATGAGTCGAAATATCAAGGGAGGACAATTAAATTCAAAAGAAGAAAATAAGCAGCAAAATTAGATATACGGAATCTGATAAAAAGTTTTTCCTAATGTGATTGAGTACCCTCAAATATTTTTTCCTAATTCTACTACAGGCTGTAGTGATATTCTAGTTCGAATACCACTACATTTCAAATCTAGACCTGCATGGGTCACCACTAAAAACGTGTCACGACCCGCACCCTAGAGTAAGGGCACGAGACGTGGGTACGTCCAGCCTACGTTGCAGTGTCGGCGGTAGAACGCTGTCCTAGGTCACATCATCTAACAATATAATACTGAACAGTTTATACTCTCCGAATGGGGGTGACATAGCAGAAAGTAAACTCAATCACAACTAAGGCAAGAAGATAAGATAGAATGATAGATAGAGAATACTGCTGAAATGAAAGGAAATCCACAAGTACAAACAGAGGGTCTAAGTGTCTAAGATAAATACATATCCTAAGATCAAATATATACAATCATCCAGAATGAATATAAAAGAAGACATCCTAGTCTAGAGGAGTGTCGTCCACTGCTGGTCCAAGTCTGGACTGTCATCTAGGGTAGCCCCATAATAAGTGGGACAGCCTGCCTCATCCTCATCCTCTGTAATATTTCAACTGGTCCAGTCATGACAGGAGCGAGCACAATACATCTCAACAAATCATAACAGGAAAGGAAAGATAATCATGCTAGAGAATAAAATACAGGAAACTGAAGAACAACATAATGTAAGAGAGAGACAGTAAGTAAATATTTATGATATATAAAAGAGAGACAGTGCTAGTGATTTAGAGTACAAGACGAACATGTGAATGGCTTAGGACTGATTCATGACTACACTAAGAGTGATTCATGACTATACTACTTTGGATATTTATTCACATGACCATTCATACTCCCCCGTACCGTAATCAATACACAAAGATCCAATCAAGTTACGTTAAGATTCGTGACTAAACTACTACCCATATAGGGTGATTCATGAATTGATTCTTGAAGGCTCGGTGATCATGAGAGTACATGAGTCACTATCTGATTCCTGAAGATTCATGATAATAGAAGCATAAGATACGTGATGTAAGTGAAACACACTAGACAAAAGTATCTGATGCTCTCGAGAAGGATAACATCTCATGAAGGGATCCATATAGTACTAATCCGTGTTACCAACGTGTCAGCGTTAAGTAAGATAATCTAAAGCAAAAAATATAATCCTAAACAAGATATGAAATGATCAGAGAATGTACTCGCCTGCTATCTGAGTGTCCAACTGAAATGTACTGTCCGAGGGGAGGTATCTGGCTCCTAATCAGAATAGCACAAGTCACAACAAGTCCAGAATGGTAAAGATAAGCAATACAATGCATTCTACATGAGTCTAGGTCAAACTAGGCCAAAGTCAACTCTTGGTCAACCCTGGTCAACCAAGAAGTCAAACCTACGTCAACTATGGTCAAACTAGGTCTAACAAGTCTAACTAGTCTATTCTAGGCCTCATCAAGACTAAACAGCCTAACTAAGGTCTCAATAGTCTAATAGATACAACATAGGTCCAATACCATATATAGAATATGCATCACTATTCACATATGTGAATATATATGTATATCCACATATACAAATAGAAATGTGCCTAGCACATTAGCTATCACACATAGAAATCCTATACTGCTACTCTACCATCACACATATGAATATAGGCTATTATAACTATTTACCCACATATATATATATATATAATTTCACATACACATAGATTAGGAATATCTATATATATATACATATAGAGGATGCAAATATGTGTGTGTGTGGATAGAGGAGCAATGTGTTTGTGTGGACTGAAAACATGTGACAGGTAATGTGTGAACCATTCAATGTGGTTCTCATGATTCCATTTCATTGTGAATCAAATGACAGGGCTTAACAGTAATCTCATGTTTTAGGAAATTCAAAACAGTAAAGAATTACATGAATAAGTTCTCAGATTTTCTTGGGTTTATCATAATGTGCTATTGTGTAATAGGTTAGCTATGAACCATTCTAGTTTTCGAGTGAACATGTAAAGTGGTTCTCAGAAGTTAACAGGAAAATACATTGAATGCTAAATTCTCAGATATAGGGAAATGACAGGAATGTGAACCTGTGTGACATGATAAATCCTGTGCAGGAATATATCAAAATGACTGAAACATGTGTTCTCAGGATACTGCTATTAATCAGTTAGACATGGTTAAACTCAGAAATGAGATCATCTCAGGAATGATCAGTTCAATACACATTGAAACTCAACCCCAAAGCCAAATCCCATTTCATTGATACAATCAGTGTGAAACTCAGTTTAAATCTCAGGATATACATGTTCACAGGGTTAAATCCATTTCAACAGTTAACCAAAATCCTTCATTCAAATTCTATTCAACAACTCTACACAAAATATGAATCCCCTACATCCTAACATGTTATTTATTGTACAACAAATTAAACATAACTAAAACACATGATATAAATCATTAAAATGCAGATCAAAATAGGGAAAACAGTGAATCAATTCACTGATACTTAACAGTATCAGAAAATAGGGATATTCCTATTTTGACATTTAAATAGAAATTAGCAAATGGGTTAAGGGTTGGTATTTAGTGTCGAACATGTGCTCGTGTTATCCACATAGTATCGTATCCAAAAATAGGACACAAGTGTCCAAGAACTAAAGCACAAATACGCACGAGACTAACACGATATCGTACGACCAGTGCACATGTCTGCACACACCTGACACGCAACCAAGTGACACGAGACTTGGGGAGTGTCGTGTCAGACACTGCCCTGAGCTCCTTGTCAAAAATCATGCGTCCACGTGTTCTTGTAGAAGCATGGAATAGAATAAAGAAAGATCCATGTGGCCAAGGACCCCCATACGGCTCAGAGAGCTCATGCGGCTCAGGGATCCATGCGGCTATACGGCTTGAATAGTTCCATGCGGCCCAGAGAGGAGCTACGTAGCCCTCAATAGCTCTTTCCTTTGTCTTTACTACATTTAATGCCTTGACGGCTGACAGCTCTGACCAATGACAGTTCTGACATAAAGACGCAATGATGACTCTGTCATAATGGCAGACTCCTAGGGAAACGAAGGAAATCTCTGACACAATCCATCAAAACCCAAAGACCTTTATGCGGCCTTGACACGTGGACACTCGCATGCGGCTCAGACAGAGGCTACCCATTCGGCTCAGGCAGAGGCTACCCATGCGGCTCAGGCAGAGGCTACCCATGCGGCTCACGAGGACTATCTTCATGCGGCTCACTGAGAAGCGACCCATCATGCGGTCGCCTACGTTCATACGGCTCAAATCATCCCCATGCGGCTCAAATGTGCAGAGGCCACTCCTAAGCAACCTTGACACGTGGCCAGCCTTATGCGGCTCAATGGGGGGGGGGCAATCCTCATACGGCTCAGATTTTCTAAGTGACTCGCGGTTCTGCCAGCGTCCCTACAGCTATCAGCCTAATAATAGTGGGACACGTGGCAAGATTCATTAACAAATCCTAACAACCAGGTTTAGTGCCATCCTCATAATTACTGGGATCAAATCAGATCATTTGCAATTAATCAAATTGAACACGTGGCAGGAGATTCGGGCTTGGCATAACAAATCATGAGGATTTATGGCAATCATCATTAATTGCCCACAAAGATTTGATGCAATCACATTAATTGCTCAAATCTATTATGAACGGCCCAGATTCATTGATCCTTAACCGCCGACTTTTGAGAATGGGCAATCATTGCAAACCCTAATGATGCCCCCCACTCTTATAAATAGCGAGGTGCCATTCCCTTGCAAGAGAGCAGAGAGCAGAGAGCAGAGAGCGAAGAGCAGAGAGAGAGAGAGAGAGTGTCACGACCCGTACCTACCGTGAGGGTATGAGAACGTAACAACGCCCAGCCTACGCCGCAGTGTCGGCGGTAGAACGCTGTTCTAGGTCATGAACTATAACTACATAACATGAAATATACTCTCCAGAAGGAGGCTAACACCGAGGTACAACTCAATCACAATCTAAGGTAGAATATAGCACGATGGAAATAGATAAGAAATCCTCAACTGAGGTACAGCAGAAATGGAATACAAGTCTCATCATCTCTAAAATATACAACTCTAAAATAAAGACAACAGCTAAGCATGAAAAGAAGGAACAGTCTAAGCTATCTACACTATACAAGGTATCATCCTGAGCAGCTGCCTCAACCTCCCCAGGGGTCCAGGTCGCGAGTGTCAACTAGGCAAACTCCAAGTAAGGGAGCAAGGTTCCTCATCATCCTCTGTAAAATTTTTAACAGGTCCAGTCACGACGGGAGCGAGCACAAAACATCTCACGCAGTTCATATCATGTTAGGAAATATAAAGCATGCAATAGAGTAAGGTACATGAAATGCTAAAAGAAAGAAGTATATGAAAAACAGTAGAGATTTGATAACAGAAAATATCTAAATATGATAAGTAAGAACTGTAAGCCTACCGTAATTTAGAGTACAATATGGTTATATAAACGGTCTAGGAAAATGCAATGGTAACTCCATTGTACGTGGTGTACAATAGGCATATACAATAGTTGTACAATCTTGTACAATAGGATTTGATTACATACCAATTCTACCCCCCTCCCCAATCAGTACATAAGGATCCACTCTAGTAACGTTATCTTGCACAATAGTGTACAATATTATACAATGGATGTACAATATTATACAATAGATGTACAATGTTATACAATAGTTGTACAATGTTATACAATAGTGTACAATGGTCTATCCCTGGGACTCATGTGATACTGAGAGTACAATATGCACAAGGAGTATACAAGGATATATGTATTCAATAAATACAATATGGAAGTAAAACACACATCACAATATGTATCTAGTGAATACAAGGGGATAACGTCCCAAAAGATAATCCTTATAGTACTAATCCGTGATAACAATCGTGTCAGCATCAAGTACAGTAATCTAGAGCAAGAATGTAAATCCAGGCAAGTATGAAATGGTCAGAGAATGTACTCGCCTCGTATCTGAATGTCTGAAGTAAATGTACTGCCTGAGGAGAGGTGTCTGTCTCCTAATCAGAGCAACACAAGTTACAACATGTCTAAAATAAGGAAATAGACTGCTACAATGCATCTACATGCTGTCTAGGTCAAACTAGGCTAAAGTCAACACTTGGTCAACTCTAGTCAACTATCTAGTCAAAGCTAGGTCAACTGGGTCAACATAGACTCAATGAAGTCTCACTAGGCCTAACCAGTCTACCCTAGCTAGTACACACCATACAAATCCAAGGCTATACTAGCCAACACAAGTCACATATCAAGATACATCACATTCATGCATATTCAACATTATATATATATATATATATATATATAAATATATATATATATAAAAATATATATATATATATATATAAGAGAAAAGAACTAACATGTAAAGCTATGTGTGTGTGTGTGAACATGGAGGTGTACATGAAAAGAGAAATCAACACTAGTTATGAGTTTACACTACACATGGCACAAAGCTAACCCATCTACATTACACATGTATTATACTTAACATGCATGGCTACAAGTATACATCTATATACATTAGAGTAGAGACTATTTAAGTTATAACTAACATGCATCTATACTTTACATAAATCTATATATATTATAGCAATCATTTAGAGAAGGATTACATGGCATGGTGGTTGATATAGAGTGCGGTGTCCTTGTGCAGAGGGTGAAGTTCATTCTCAGTTTAGTTCCACATTTACATATAAACTAAAGTGAGATATCCCATAAACTGGTGTAACTAACCACATAAAATGAACATATTATCTAAAATCTG
The DNA here is from genome assembly GCA_029216955.1 of Iris pallida. NCBI lineage: Eukaryota > Viridiplantae > Streptophyta > Magnoliopsida > Asparagales > Iridaceae > Iris > Iris pallida. The sequence goes on along the minus strand of JANAVB010037414.1, from coordinate 2,482,915 downwards.
CCATTAAGCCAACACCCCATATGCATACAGCTCATGCATTGTCTAATACTGAAATTAACTAACATTTCGAATTAAGGGGTTGAAGGTTAACATTACATTCATAAACATTCCACTATATTGAAAACTAAAATTGGCTTGGCAATAAGAAAAGGAAGGTATATACGCTTACATGGACAGTTCAGTGTTCGAACAACCTAAAATGAACTAACATTCAATCTAAACATCAGCTATGCATTGGTTCTATGTCTACATATGAAATCTGATATTACATTTATAATATTTATACATTATGCATTCATATCTATCATTACATATATACCTTGGATTTATATCTAGCATTCATTATATACTTTCATGCATGCATTGTATATCATTCTTTCATTCATGCATTTATGCATTGCTTACATATATTACATTAATTGCATTCTTACATGCTTGCATTCAACCATATATATACATTAATGTAAATAGGATATATATCATATATATATCATTTCATTCATCTAATATATCATGCATTACATACTCTATATTCATTTTAATATCCATACTACATAGGCTCATAGGTTACACAAAATGCATATATCGTATAGTCACTCTTTTACTTAAAATTAATACTATACCAATTAGGCATTCACTAAATTGTAGGATTAAAGTATGTTGTAGTACTTCATGTTAGCTTTTCGAAACTTCAAACGGATCGCATTTTCGTGTCCGGAAGCTTCCGGAATCGCAAAAATACTGAAACGCGTTCGTCTTTCATATAACTGACACTCAAATAATTCTACAGAAAGTTTTAGAAAGAATTTGGCTTATTAAAATATATATTTGGAAATCTAACTTCGATACGGTTCTTTTAAAAAAAATAGAAGATAAATCGGAGTTTTAAGCTAAAAGTTATGACATTTCTAAGTTGCTATTGCTACTAAAAATGTAGATAAAAATTATGACGAATTTGGGTAGTTTGAGACAAAAGAACACAAGTATATAACATAATATATCAAGAACTCACTCTCTACACTAATATATATATATGAGACACTATAAAACACATCTCCAATACAAAAATATGAGATTAAACATGTAATAATTCATTCATACCTAACAACAACACATAGTGTGTCCAAATTTGGGATTTTCCCACATGGACACAACCACAACACAAAGGACACTCCTATGACCTCCAAATGGACACAAAATGGACACAAATGGAGATACAACCATGGGGGTCATTCCTATGGGTTCAAAATAGACCTATATGCATGAGAAAATAAAAAGGAGAAAGGATTTATACCTCCTGGTAGATCGAATCGAAAAAAAGCCTTCCCGAAGCGACACCGACACGTAGAGATTCCAAAAGGACACGAACGAGCTCCGAATCCTCCCAAACTTGGGTAGCTTCCTCCTTGGCTAGAATAGAGAAGGAAAGAAGAAGATTTGGTGGCGAAATGGAAGGATTTGGTGGAGAAATTGCTAGGGATTGCTCTCTAGGAATTTGGGGAAGAACAAGAGAGAGAGTGTGGATGAGAATAATGAAATGAACTTGAGCCTATCCTCTCCCAATATGGCTGGCCATATGGGCTATTTGTCCTATTATGGTAAGGTCCAAAATGCCCCCACTAACCTATTCTATTAGTATTAGGAGAGGGTTAATTGGTTGGGGCTAAATTAGTCATTCTAAAGTCTCTAATCACACTAACCTTATCCATAATAATTAGTCTAACCTCTAACTAAAATATTTCTATCATGTGGGCCATGGCTAACTAATGTGTGGGTCTACTAAAGTCAACACTACCCCCGGGTCCCCGTTTCAAGTCGGATTGAGCTGAAATTCGAACCCGACTCAAATAACCCCAAAACAATATCGTAAATAATAAAATAAATTTCAAAAATATTTCAAAATGACAAAAATACCCCTGTTCCTGAAAACTGGGGGTGATAAATTCCTCGAAATTAAAACCAAACAATAGTAAAATGTCAAAATCACAAGTCATAATTTTAAATAGTTTAAAAATGATTAAAAATCACCAAAAATCATAATATGAAATAATTATCAATAAATAATAATTATAATTACAAAATTTCAAAATTACTCTCATTTGGAAAACTGGGTATTACAATCCTACCCACCTTATAAAAATTTTGTCCTCGAAATTAAGATGATCGCACCCCCTTCTAGGTCAAACTTAGTGAAGGGTCAATCACTAGTCAATTTCTCAACATCCAAGTACTTGGTCATCAACTGGTCAACTTCTTAGGATTTTACCTATGCTAGCTATTTAGGTATTGGCAACTAGAATTTAGCAAAAGAGAAACTCTATAATAGACTAGCTCTTAACTTCCCAATCCTATCAAGTCACCTATAACTAAATACCTACAAGCTAAGCACATGAATACCAAATACCACATATATATATATGCTCAAGAACAACAACCCATCAAATATATCCTAAGTGTATCATCTATATATATACATGACTGATCAACCAAGGGTTAAGGCAGACTAAACTTATAAGGGTCTGAAACAATGCTTAGAACTAGGTAAGGATGAATGGTCTAAATTAAGGGGACATGGTATCTAGTGAAGGGTCTGCACACTGCCTATAAAGGTGATCAACACAAAGGAACTCAACACGAAGGGAACTTAACTAAAATGGAAAACTGAACCAAGTATAGGCTAAACAACATGTTTATAACCCTATACAACAATGGCCTATAGATACCAACTAACCTATATCATGTATGCCAATATCATCTGCAATCTATCTATGCAAATAGACCTCTCGGTCTTAGGTGAAACTACAACTATACTCAAAGGCAGGCTCTAGTCATGGGTGCCTCACTGGAAAAGGTAAGAGAAAGTAGTAATAATCATCAAGGATGTAAGGCATACTAACATCCTATGTGTAACTGGTTGGTATTATAGATAACAGGAGAATTATCTGTAATGGGTTACTATTCTAACACCAATGCTAACTATCACCTCTAGGGTACAGACACTTTACAAGTCATCATACCATTATACTATGAAGGAACTACCTATGAATAAGCTCTACAAAACTAAATATCCCTACTCCTAAGTCATTTATAACAATCAAAAGGGTATGATGTTTAAACCTTCTCAAGATACAATCTGTTAATCATATGCATCTGTCCAAAATCATGTTGTCCAGAGTCTTCATCACGCTAGTGAACAAGGCTACGATAATCACAGAGTCCTTGACTAAGGTACGTACCTCTAGGTTCATGGTATTTAAAATTTTCGTACTGCCGCATGCGACGGCGAAAACCTTAAATTCCCATACCCGAGAATATATCCAAAATTTGACTACATGTCCTCACTATGCCAACTAACACGACTATCGAGGATTCTAGATCCCATAATTTAGGCGACCTAGCCCATATGATTTTCTCAAAAGAAAAAACAAACACAACAAAAGAGTAATATGACAAAATTAATCAATCAACAAGGAACAGATGGAATCGGATTTCAAGATAATTATAAAAGACAATTGTGGGAATGGAATTGAGAAGAACAAAACTTGCAGCAAGATCTCCAACGGTCTGTGCATCCTCGACTGTCCTAACGATAGCTCGCCCTGCTGGTTTCCTCCAGCCTGATGCTGATACTGCACAAATCTCTGCTGCTGATGCTGCATGAATCGCTGCTGCTGAGAAAAACCTGAAATGAAGGAAAAAGTCTCTGTACAGACGGAGGTGCACCTCCAATATAGCAGAAACGCCAACCTGAGTCGGCACAACAGAAGCTGCGGTCTCGAGGCCCTGATGAACAGGACGAGAGGTGGCCAGCCTCTCGATAGTATCCTCCGAACCGAAGCGATGAGATCGTGTCTTCATAACCAACATGAAGACAGGTCAAAACAAGAAGCAATTTATGAGAATGAAACAAAAATTCAAAGGAGAACAGTTTATATTCAAGGGAAGTCAATAAGCAACAATTTTAGACAAAAGGAATCGGAGTAAGAGTTTTTTCCTAATGTGATTGAGTACCTCCAAAAATATCCTAATCCTACTGCAGGCTGTAGTGATACTCTAGTTCGAATACCACTACATAAACTCGACTTGCATGGGCCACCACTAAAAACGTGTCACGACCCGCACCCACCGTGAGGGTACGAGAACGTAACAACGCCCAGCCTACGCCGCAGTGTCGACGGTAGAACGCTGTTCTAGGTCATGAACTATAACTACATAACATGAAATATACTCTCCAGAAGGGGGCCAACACCGAGGTACAACTCAATCACAATCTAAGGAAGAATGTAGCACGATGGAAATAGATAAGAAATCCTCAACTGAGGTACAACAGAAATGGAATAAAAGTCTCATCATCTCTAAAATATACAACTTTAAAAATAAAGACAACAGCTAAGCATGAAAAGAAGGAACAGTCTAAGCTATCTATACTATACAAGGTATCATCCTGAGCAGCTGCCTCAACCTCCCCAGGGGTCTAGGTCGCGAGTGTCAACTAGGCAAACTCCAAGTAAGGGTGCAAGGTTCCTCATCATCCTCTGTAAAATTTTCAACAGGTCCAGTCAGGACGGGAGCGAGCACAAAACATCTCACGCAGTTCATATCATGTTAGAAAATATAAAGCATACAATAGAGTAAGGTACATGAAATGCTAAAAGAAAGAAGTATATAAAAAATAATAGAGATTTGATAACAGAAAATATCTAAATATGATAAGTAAGAACTGTAAGCCTACTGTAATTTAGAGTACAATATGGTTATATAAATGGTCTAGGAAAATGCAATGGTAACTCCATTGTACGTAGGTGTATAATAGGCATATACAATAGTTATACAATCTTGTACAATAGGATTTGATTACATAACCAATTCTACTCTCCCTCTCCAATCAGTACACAAGGATCCACTATAGTTACGTTATCTTGCACAATAGTGTACAATATTATACAATAGATGTACAATATTATACAGTAGATGTACAACGTTATACAATAGTTGTACAATGTTATACAATAGTGTACAATGGTCTATCCCTGGGACTCATGTAATACTGAGAGTACAATATGCACAAGGAGTATATAAGGATATAGGTATTCAATAAATACAATATGGAAGTGAAACGCACATCACAATATGTATCTAGTGAATACAAGGGGATAATATCCCAAAAGAAGATCCTTATAGTACCAATCCGTGATAACAATCGTGTCAGCATCAAGTACAGTAATCTAGAGCAAGAATGTAAATCCAGGCAAGTATGAAACGGTCAGAGAATGTACTCGTCTCGTATCTGAATATCTGAAGTAAATGTACTGCCTGAGGAGAGGTGTCTGTCTCCTAATCAGAGCAACACAGGTTACAACATGTCTAAAATAAGGAAATAGACTGCTACAATGCATCTACATGCTGTCTAGGTCAAACTTGGCTAAAGTCAACACTTGGTCAACTCTAGTCAACTATCTAGTCAAAGCCAGGTCAACTGGGTCAACATAGACTCAATGAAGTCTCACTAGGCCTAACCAGTCTACCCTAGCTAGTACACACCATACAAATCCAAGGCTATACAAGCCAACACAAGTCACATATCAAGATACATCACATTCATGCATATTCAACATTATATATATATATATATAAGAGAAAAGAACTAACATGTAAAGCTATGTGTGTGTGTGTGTGTGAACATGGAGGTGTACATGAAAAGAGAAATCAACACTAGTTATGAGTTTACACTACACATGGCACAAAGCTAACCCATCTACATTACACATGTATTATACTTAACATGTATGGCTACAAGTATACATCTATATACATTAGAGTAGAGACTATTTAAGTTATAACTAACATGCATCTATACTTTACATAAATCTATATATATTATAGCAATCATTTAGAGAAGGGTTACATGGCATGGTGGTTGATATAGAGTGGGATGTCCTTGTGCAGAGGGTGAAGTTCATTCTCAGTTTAGTTCCACATTTACATATAAACTAAAGTGAGCTATCCCATAAACTGGTGTAACTAACCACATAAAATGAACCATATTATCTGAAATCTGCCTTTAAGCCAACAGCCCATGCATACAGCTCATGCATTGTCTAATACTGAAATTAACTAACATTTCGAATTAAGGGGTTGAAGGTTAACATTACATTCATAGACGTTCTACTATATTGAAAACTAAAATTGGCTTGGCAATAGGAAAAGGAAGGTATATATGCTTACATGGACAGTTCAGTGTTCGAACAACCTAAAATGAACTAACATTCAATCTAAATATCAGCTATACATTGGCTCTATGTCTACATATGAAATCTGATATTGCATTTACAATATTTATACATTATGCATTCATATCTATCTTTACATATATACCTTGTATTTATATCTAGCATTCATTATATACTTTCATGTATGCATTGTATATCATTCTTTCATTAATGCATTTATGCATTGCCTACATATATTACATTAATTGCATTCCTACATGCTTGCATTCAACCATATATAAACATTAATGTAAATAGGATATATATCATATATATCATTTCATTCATCTAATATATCATGCATTACATACTCTATATTCATTTTAATATCCATACTACATAGGCTCATAGGTTACACAAAATACATATATCGTATAGTCACTCTTTTACTTAAAACCAATACTGTACCAATTGGGCATTCACTAAATTCTAGGATTAAAATATATTGTAGTACTTCATGTTAGCTTTCCGAAACTTCAAACGGATCACATTTTCGTGTCCGGAAGCTCCCGGAATCGCAAAAATATTGAAACGCGTTCGTCTTTCGTACAGCTGACACTCAAATAATTCTACAAAAAGTTACAAAAAGAATTTGGCTTATTAAAATATATATTTGGAAAGCTAACTTCGATATGGTTCTTTTAAAAAAAACAAAAGATAAATCGGAGTTTTAAGCTAAAAGTTATGACATTTCTAAGTTGCTATTGCTACTAAAAACGTGGATAAACATTATGACGAATTTGGGTAGTTCGAGACAAAAGAACACAAGTATATAACATAATATATCAAGAACTCACTCTCTACACTAATATATATATGAGACACTATAGAACACATCTACAATACAAAAATATGAGATTAAACATGTAATAATTCATTCATACATAACAACAACACATAGTGCGTCCAAATTTGGGGTTTTCCCACATGGACACAACCACAACACAAAGGACACTCCTATGACCTCCAAATGGACACGAAATGGACACAAATGGAGATACAACCATGGGGGTCATTCCTATGGGTTCAAATTAGACCTATATGCATGAGAAAATGAAAAGGAGAAGGGATTTATACCTCCCGGTAGATCGAATCGAAGAAAAGCCTTCCCGGAGCGACACCGACACGTAGAGATTCCAAAAGGACACGAACGAGCTCCGAATCCTCCCAAACTTGGGTAGCTTCCTCCTTGGCTAGAATGGAGAAGGAAAGAAGAAGATTTGGTGGCAAAATGGAAGGATTTGGTAGAGAAATTGCTAGGGATTGCTCTCTAGGAATTTGGGGAAGAACAAGAGAGAGAGTGTGGATGAGAATAATGAAATGAACTTGAGCCTATCCTCTCCCAAAGTGGCTGGCCATATGGGGCTATTTGTCCTATTATGGTAAGGTCCAAAATGCCCCCACTAACCTATTCTATTAGTATTAGGAAAGGGCTAATTTGTTGGGGCTAAATTAGTCATTCTAAAGTCTCTAATCACACTAACCTTATCCATAATAATTAGTCTAACCTCTAACTAAAATATTTCTATCATGTGGGCCATGGCTAACTAATGTGTGGGTCCACTAAAGTTAACACTACCCCTGGGTCCCCGTTTCAAGTCAGATTGAGCTGAAATTTGAACCCGACTCAAATAACCCCAAAACAACATCATAAATAATAAAATAAAATTTAAAAATATTTCAAAAATACAAAATGACAAAAATACCCCTGTTCCTGAAAACTGGGGGTGACAAATTCCTCGAAATTAAAACCAAATAATAGTAATATGTCAAAATCACAAGTCATAATTTTAAATAGTTTAAAAATGATTAAAAATCACAAAAAATCATAATATGAAATAATTATCAATAAATAATAATTATAATTACAAAATTTCAAAATTACCCTCATCTAAAAAACTGGGTGTTACAGAGAGCACAACCCCCCTCGGATCAAGAAAGCCAGAGAGAAATTAAAAGGAGAGCATTTCTTCATCAACGCCAAGCAGTTCTTCTACAGAGCCAAGGCTGCACCCGATCGTCCAAGGAGTAAGGCAGAGCTGTCGTCGCTTTCCCGAGCCTCTATCGCCACCCCCCAGAATCTAAAATAAACAATTGTACTTAGATTGCTGTACCTAAATTTTCGTTCCTAGGCTTTCTTTGTACAAGCGAGTTTGTATTGTGAGTCTAAGTTCAGTCCTCCGATAATTGTTCGGTTCTTTTACAATCAATGGCAAACACGATGGTGACTCTGCTGGGGATAAACTTGTCCACTGCTGAGGAGTTGGTGACGCAATCGGATGTAGCCAAACATGGCTCTACGCAACAGAAGATGGTCGTCCGCTTCGACCAACAGGCATTTGAAGAAATGCTCTCTGAGGGAAGCGCTGGCCCGGTCCAAAAGTGAACCCGCACAAAGAAAGCTCGCAACGAGTGGAGGCCAAAATCATTTGCTCCTTCCCAAGCTCTGGACGGAGTACTCTCTGCTGCCCAAGACGGCGAAGTCGACTCTCGCGCGGCCCCACTTCGAGCCATAGAGGACTCTGCTGTCCCCAAGTCCGGCAGAGGAAAGTACTACGATGCTGGACTTGTAGGGGCAAAGATCGATTCTATGTGCTCCAGGAAGAAACCGAACAAGAGCACTAGCCGCAAGATGAAGACTCATGCGGCCAAGATTGCCAGCCGCATGAATGATGACCATGCGGCTGAGACTGCTAGCCAAATGCATAATACTCATGCGGCCAGGATTTTCTGCCGTATGGAGAACACTCATACGGCCAGGATTTCCAGCCGCATGGATAAGACCTATGCGGCTACGACGGCCAGCCGCATAAAGATTATTGATTCCAGCCGCATGACGCCTACTCCACGCGGCTCTATCTTCAACCACCTCTCCTATGGTCCTGATCTCTTGTGCTCCCAAGAAGACATGTCTGACTCTCTCCAGCACCACTTAGACTCTTCTACTATGTGCCCTCACGTACTAGAGTGAAGAAGTCTAGGGCAGCACGAGCTTCGCAAACTCGGTCCGCTGATCCGACCTCTGACCATCCGAGCATCCTACATACTGTTATGCGAGCCTCTGATGGAAAGTTGTACAAAACCACTCGAGTCCAGCCCCTGGCGGCAAACGGACAGAGAGGTTCCCAAAAGTCTCCCAAAATCCAGGGAGCAAACATGGTCGATCCGAACCTATCTGACTTGCGTGAGGCCATCCTCCATAAACGTAAGGAAAGAGAAGGTGCCTCGGGGTGCTCCCACGAACGTCACTGCACCCAAGTCGTCGTCAACTGCTGTTGCAATAATACGACGGTACGAGAAGGCCGGCAGTTCGTCTTTCAAAGACTGCAACAACCATGTTCAGAGAATGAGGCACCTTCCGTCGTCTCCTACAACTCTACTCAGAAAATCCCTGCCGATGGGAGAGGAAAGAAGACCAATGTTCTCAGCCCGAAGATTTCAACCACTATGACTAAGAGACTATCGTCTAAACAGGTGCCCACCACCGGAGTTTTCCAAGGTACCCGTTCAAAGACGAAATCTGCTACAGTGGGAGATTCATCGTCCACACCACTGGGGGTTGCTGGGACTGGGGGTAGCACTCCTCACAACATCCACGATAATCCGATGTTCCAAGGAGATGAGCCCGAGGAAACAACTCTCCTATCAGATATAGCAAGGGTCGACGTCCCCGAGGACGTCCACGACTCCCAAGATGAAGCAAACTCTGAAGCTGGGGGTATTATCCCTTCTGAGTCCGAACCAGAGGAGAACATTCCCACATACCCCGATGACTTCTCGCTACAGGGGTATGATTCGGAGGACACGTCCTCCACCGTTCCTTCCATCTATCCTCATGTAAAAATGGTGTTCATGACGGACAACAACCAAGGTGGTTCCAGTGATCGCCAACGCATCGACACTCTGGAGGCCATACTGCATGCCTTGGTCAAGTCTGTAGACGAGATCAAAGCGGCCCTTCCAACTCTCCAAGGAGGGACGCCTGGCCAAACAAGCGTGGGTCCTGCGGTCAATGCGGACTCGAACTCAGCAGCACCGAACCCGGGCAACAATTCTTCTGAAATAACGGCCCCCACCGCTGTGGATGAGGGCAGGGAAGCAAGAAGAGAGGTCCAGGAGCTCCGATCTATGTTTCACGCTCGAAAAACCTCTCAAGACCTCAGAATATGGCAACCATACCCTGTTGTATGGAGGGATGTTCCCTTCCCACCAAGATATAAGTCGTTCAATATTAATCCTTATGATGGAAAGACCTCCGTAAGTCGGTACATCACTTACTTCGAGGTCACCACCGACCACCTGCCTCATGACGATGCCATCCTTATACGATTATTCATCGGGGTATTGGAAGGAGTCGCCTTCGACTGGTATCGCAACCTGCCGGACAACTGTATCCACTCCTTCGTCAGCTTCAAGCGCATGTTCTTGGAGAGATTTTACGAAGTAGGACAGGACATCACGATGTCCACCCTCATGGACGTCATCCAAGGGGAGAAAGAGCTGACAAGGAACTATATTGAGCGATTTTGCCAAACCGCAATGAAGCTGTCGTCTGGTAATCCGGATTCCTCGTTAATTGAAATTTGCCAAAAGAGACTGCTTCCAACAATTATCCTCTGGATGGGCGAAAGTCAATTCAAGGACTGGAAGACGTTTATCATCAGTGCCACAAGCGTCGAAGAACGATTGAAGAAGGCTCGCCAACTGGGATTGCACATCTCAGAGGGAGAAGACAAAGGCAGGCGTCCCAACGCCAACACCAATAACGAGGGTAGCTCCACCAACAATCAGGACAACAAGGACAAGCAGGCTATCATGGCCGACACAGCACAGAAACCTGAGCCAAAACCGGCAGACAAGCAATGGCCATAAATGACCTACTCCTTCAAAGACGGCCACGTCAAGCCCATCTTGGACATACTCATACAAGGAGACAGAATTCAGCTCCCTCCACCAAGACGGGAACCCTGGCCGACAGAAATGGAGAGCCCAAAGTACTACCATTACTACCGCTACGTCCACCATGCTACACACGACTGCTACCAACTGAAACGATACATCCAACATCTCATCGATTCGAACGCTCTGGCCATTGATTTCGAAGAGGTAACCGTGGCAGCCAATATGGTGTCAGCACAATTTGGCAGCTTCCCTCCAATAGAGACTCAAGACGGTGTGATCCCCATCCCTCTGGCGACAATGGAGATTGCTAATCTTCTACCTCCTCGGGATCAGGCTACTGGTCTAGTGCCCCTCACCACATCACGAGGGGAGGTCATATGGGTCCATCCAGACTTGGTATCTGAAGTGACTCAGTCCACACCATCTTCCATTCGCAAGAAGAAGAGTGGAAAAGTCAGATCTTGCCGCACAATCTCGGCAGATGTCGAAGAAGTCACAACCGTCGTCACTCGGTCTGGGGAACAATCCCAACCTGTGGCTGATAACTCGGCTGAAGATCACCAGCCAGCTACCGCTGACACTCCAGGACCTTCTCAACCTCCGACGACCGATAAGCCTAGGCCAAATGAGACTCGTTTTGACAAATCCCTCCGAAAAGAGGCACCTCAGGGACTGGAGAGGCCCTACAACTTCGACATCTTGGCGCAATTGGCCAACACACCGACCAAATTATCCTTATACGAGCTTCTGAGATTCTCAAAGGATGTTCGCGTGGCTTTGAGCGATGCACTCCAAAATACCGACGCCTATCTGGCTCAGGTCAACCTCACATGAGAGAGCCCGCCTGCAAATCTCCATGACAGCGCTTGTACAGGAGCGATGCCCAATATTGTCTTCACTCCGTAAGATATGCTCATCAAAACCAATCTGCACGATCGTCCGTTATACTATACCGGATACATCGGGGATGTAAAGGTGGACCGGATGCACATTGATCCTGGTCCTTCCATAAGCATCATCCCGAAGGGTCTGTTACATCATCTCCGCATTCCTATGTATCGCCTGACGCCAACAAGTACCGTCATCAGCGGTTTCAATTCGGGCAGGAGCTACCCAATTGGGAAGATTCGCCTGAAGTACCAAATTGGCGATCTCCAGTCGGAAGTCACCTGTTACGTCATAGATGCAGACACTTCTTACAACATCCTCTTGGGGCACCCTTGGATACATGATGATATGATCGTGCCTTCCACGTTGCACTAATGCTTCAAGTATGTCGACAAATACGGCTTTACGAGGACAGAATTTGTCGACATCGATCCCTTCAAAGGGGTCGAATCCCACTACTCAGACTCCTGCCTGTACGAAAAGTCAAAGAGGCACCTTGGTGAAGGGGGTGTGCAAGCTCGTACCGAGATAGCCACAGGATCAGAAGAACCTCTGACGATCCACCTCCAAGCTCGCAAACCTGACAAGTCCGCACCCCTTACAGCCACTCTGCTTAAGGACGCAATCAGCCTCTCGGCACAAGAAGAGCAAATAATAATCCGGCTGCCATGGTCCGGCCAAGTGCCAAGGCCCACAACGGAGCCACTAACAATCAGACTGCCAAGAGTCGGCCAGCCACAAACGGAGAAGCTCAATCCCTCCGACAAACCAATGACAATACGCCTTTCCAAGAAGAATCGTCACCCCGATGCAAGGTCTGGGCTTCTAGCAAACCAACAACTCCCCGCCCAGTATCAGGTGCCAAACTGGGGGTCGCTAGTTTGCCAACGACTCCACGTTCTGCTCCACCGACAGAACCCCTGACGACCAAGCTGCCCAGGTCATCCTCTCAGTCTTCATTTATACAGGGGGTAGCCGAAGAAGAACCGGAGCTAGCCAAGTATGTGGCTGCCCACACTAATGTTCCCTCCGTAGATGATGTAATCCCACTAGAAAATATACCTTACTTCATCAATAAAGGGCTATCTTTGAACTACCTCGAGCTTAATAAGCTTTGTACAATGTATGCTATGGAACACGGTATAGGCACTCACCTACACACACAGGTGACAAATGTGTACACCGTAAACCAGCTTAATCCAGTGGAAGATGCTTACCGCATAATCGAGGGAGGGGACCATCTAATCATCTTCGGCCGGAAGGACGACCCACAACCCTTCACCATAGAAAAGGTCGATCTTGAATCAGATGCCGGGAGACTACCTCTGTACCTTTATAGCCCCTAATCCAAATACCTCATGCAAAAACAAGGGTATGATCTGGAGACTACTCCAGGTTTGAACTACGACACCGGGCGACGATTACCTCTAAAACCATCAGTCCCGGCTGGCAAACCACGGAACTACTACAGCAAGACCCGATGTGGATTAAGGTATGTTACACCCACAACGACCCCTGAAAGTTCAGATGAGGAATGCGAATGGCATTCACATTCAACCGGGTCACTAACTTCTGATTCAGACACCAGCATCGGAGATGTATTCAGACAAGTCATGTCAGTCAACATGGCATTCAGCGACGCTTATAAAGAAGATGGAGACATTCCTGAAATCCTCGAGTTAGAGCCGTGGGCCCAATAGTTGGATAAACAATAGAAAAAGCGGTTCGAACAAAGAGAACCTCCTACTGAAGATGAAGTTATACAGGTCGACCTCGGCGATGAATCTTCTCCAAAACCAATCTTCGTCAGTAAAAGCCTGACAGACGAAGAGCGAGAGTCGCTACTGGAACTTGTCAAAGAATATATTGATGTGTTCGCCTGGAGCTATGAAGACATGCCGGGGTTAAATCCCGATATTGCTCTTCACAAACTCAACATTCGGTCAGATGCAAAGCCAGTCAAGCAACAACAACGACGCTTCCGCCTAGGCATCATGGATGCTATCGAAGCCGAAGTCAACAAACTGATATCCAGCGGCTCCATTCGTGAGGAACAACATCCGGATTGGGTCGCCAACATATTACCAGTCCTCAAGAAGAATGGAAAGATTCGAATCTGCATCGACTTCCGCAATCTGAACGAGGCATGTCCCAAAGATGAATTCCCCCTCCCTATCACAGACATCAAGATTGACAACACCTGCGGCTTCGAACGTATGTCATTCATGGATGCCTTCTCGGGGTACAACCAAATCAAGATGTCTCCTGACGACGAAAAGCATACATCATTCTGAACACCAATTGGCACATACTGCTACACAGTCATGCCTTTCGGTTTAAATAATGCTGCGCCACATATCAAAGAGCCTTGAGTATCATCATTAGAGACCACTTGCGTAAGGCTGTGGAATGCTATGTCAATGACATTGTCGTCAAGAATCGCTATAAGGAAGACCATCAGCAGGATCTGAGGACGGTATTCGACCTGATACGAGCGCACAACCTGAAGATGAATCCCACAAAATCGTTCTTGGGCATATCCAGCAGAAAATTCCTAGGTTTTATTATTACTGCCCAGGGAATTCATGTAGATCCAGAGAAGACGAAGGCAATTATGGAAATGGGTCCCCCGAGAAATCTCTGCGAACTCAGAGGCCTTCAAGGGAGGCTAGCTTACATCAGGAGGTTCATTTCTAACCTCTCCGGGCGTTGTCAGCCATTCACCCATCTCATGAAGAAGGGCGTCTCATTCGTATGGGACGAAGAGTGTCAGCGTGCCTTTGACAGTATCAAAGAATATTTGTCGAATCCTCCAGTCCCGGTGGCCCCGGTTGTTGGAAAACTATTCCTGCTCTATGTACGAGCAATGGAGCATTTCCTTGGCACTCTGCTAGCACAAAACAACGATGCAGGCCATGAGCAAGCCATATACTACCTCAGTCGAATGATGATCGGGCCAGAGCATCGATATACCGCCGTAGAGAAGGAATGCCTCGCCCTGGTGTTCGCCATTCAAAAGACGCGGTACTATGTCACAGGACAAACCATACATGTGGTCTCTCGAGTCAACCCCCTCAGGGTCCTCATGACTAAACCAGGGGCACTCAGCTCTCGCCTTGCTACATGAGAAATATTGATGTCCTCTTATCATATGATCTTCGTCCCGCAAAAGACTGTTAAAGGTCAAGCTCTGGCAGACTTTTCAGCAGCCCACCGAGGCTCGGAGTCGTCCAGAATATATGAAAAAAATCCCAGATGAGGTTGCAGACTCGCACGCAACCTCTTACGATAATATATGGCGAATGTTCTTTGACGGCGCCTCAAGGACCGGACCTAAGGGCGACATCGTCGTCGGAGTCGGGGTAGTGCTGGTTTCTCCTTCCGGATTGGTGATCAACCGCGCTTACTCTCTCACAGAGACCTGCTCTAATAATGTGGCCGAGTACAACGCTTTGGTCATTGGCCTCCAACTTGCAAGAGAGCTGGGGGTAGAATATCTTGAAGCATACGGCGATTCTCAGTTAATCGTCAATCAAATTCGGGGTTCTTACGAGGTTAGCAATGAAGACATGATCCCCTATCATCAAATAGCAATCAACATCATCGCATCATTCAAGGGGTTCTTCATCGAACACGTTCCCAGACTCCGAAATATCGAAGCCGATGCCCTAGCTAGCCTTGTCGCTTTTCTAGCGGTTCTGAACTATGCTCGCCAATCCGTGGATGTGATAGGCCACGAACTGGTATGTCCCAAGAACAATGTTCAATTTTTGGCGAGTTATTCTGTTCAGACGATCGACGAAGTCCCAGACTGAAGACAACCATTCATTGACTTCGTAGTCTACGACATCCTGCCCGAGAACCCAAAAGAGGCCACCTCTATTCGAAGGCGTTCTCTCAGATTCCTCTACGATATAGAGACGAAAATGCTGTATCGTCGATCCTACGATGGATTATTGCTTCAATGTCTGTCAAACGCAGAAGCCAAAGAATCCGTACGCGAAGCTCATGACGGAGTCTGCAGGGCCCGTCAGCCTGGCCCTAAATTGTAAGACCGTCTTCGCCGAATGGGCTACTACTGTCCCACGATGGTAGCAGATGCGATATAATATGCAAGAAAGTACAAAGCTTGCCAAGTCCATGCGGACTTCATCCACCAACCATCCAAATTTCTACATCCGACAGTGGCGTCCTGGCCATTCGAAGCATGGGGAATGGATATCATCGGTCCGATTACTCCACCTTCCTCCCGAGGACATCGCTTCATACTCGTAATCACAGATTACTTCTCCAAATGGACGGAAGCTGTCCCGCTTGCAGAAGTAAAGACTTCAAACGTGATCAGCTTCCTCAAGCATCACGTCATCTATCGCTTTGGACTGCCCCGAAGGATCATCCACGATAATGGTCCGCAGTTTGCAAGCCACGCCTTCTATCGATTCTGCGACAAGCACCGCATCCAGAATATTGCTTCAACGCTATACAATCCAGTAGAGAATGGGTTGGCAGAAACATTCAACAAAATAATCATCAAACTTCTCAAGAAGTTCGTATCGTCCAACAAACATGACTGGAACGAGAAGCTTGGTGAATGCTTATCGGCATACCGTACTACAGTCCAAACAGCCACTGGAAACACGACGTCTTCCCTGGTGTACGGGAGTGAGGCAGTCCTCTCGTTGGAAACTCAAATACCCTCACTCCGCGTCGCCCTTACTTACCAATTGACGACGGATGATAACTATCGTCGTCGACTACAAGAGTTGGAGGCCTTAGATGAAAAGCGCCTCCAGGCTCAGCAACGGATCGAGCTATACCAAGCACGCATCTTCGGAGCCTTCAACAAGAAGGTTAAAATCAGAACTTTCCAAGTGGGCGATCTCGTTCTGGCAGTCCGGAGGCCGATGGTCATGACTCACAAGACCGTCGGCAAGTTCCAGCCAAAATGGGAAGGTCAATTTATCATTGAGGTTGTATTCTCCAACGGTGCTTACCGCCTTGCGAAACAAAATAGAGACTTGCTCATGTTGCCCGTCAACGGCAAGTTCCTGAAGAAATATTATGTCTAAACGACATTTTTCAGATCATCGAGTGATGTACCTACCGGTACCGTTGAACTCATATCACATTTTCCGGATCATCGAGTCATGTACCTGCCGGTACCGCTGAACTCATATCACATTTTCCAGATTGCTGAGTTATGTACCCTCCGGTACCGCTGAACTCATATTCCAAATTCCAGATTATTAAGTAATGTACCCGCCGGTACCGCTGAATCCACATTCACAATCCCAGATTATTGAGTCATGTACCCGTCGATACCGCTGAACTCATATCCACAAAATTCTAGATTATTGAGTCATGTACCCTCCCGTACCACTGAACTCACAATCTCCTAGATTATCGAGTTATGTACACGCATGTGCCTCTGAACTCACATTCTGGTCACTCTTTCAGATATTAAGTCATGTATGACCATACCTCTGAACTTTCTTCCTGAAAGAGATCCTCCCTCATGATCCACTACCCGCACTCCCAGTGCACAAAAAGGGTAACAGATCCACAAATTTCCAAAACGACCATGTCGATGTTACCTCTGAGTCGTTTTACTTCCGCCAAAAACAAATCACCCCTTTACATAGAACTTCCATGTCCTTATTACCTCTGAGTCATTCTATGTACCCCCCTTCATTGAGCCCAATCCTGCCATGTCCTCATTACCTCTGAGTGGGAAGGCTCCGTCGAAGAAACCTTCATGCTTGCCACGTCCTCATTACCTCTGAGTAAGTATGTTGATTCCCTTTCGACTTATTATCCGTACCCACAACCGGAGTACGCCAAGGATAATAGGTCCATAAATATCCTCTGTTGAGTCCACTCCTGCCATGTCCTCATTACCTCTGAGTATGAAGGCTCCGTGGCAAAACCCTCATGCTTGCCATGTCCTCATTACCTCTGAGTAAGTATGTTGGTTCCCTTTTATCCTAATATCCGTATCCTAAGTTATGATACACCAAGGATAACAGGCCCACAAATATCTTTTGCTAAGTTTCTTAGTACAGGCCTATTATTTCTCATCATGCCCTGGGAGCCCAGCTGCTCCGTGGCATTCCCTCTCCCAATACCCGGAACACCCACGACCACCTTACCGTGGAACTGTTCTAGGTAACCCCAATCAAACTAGTTATCCGTACCCAAAACTAAGGTATGCCAGGGGTAACAGGTCCACAAACAAGTCCCCCATGCGGGGCAAACACCGCCATAACACCACAAGCACAACAAGCAGTACAAATAAAGGGTAAAATAAAACATACTCTTTTATTTGGAAGCCAAAAAGAATTACATGTTTTGGGACCATGTCCCTCTCAAAAAGAAAAAAAAAGGAGAACAGAAAGAAAAAGAGAAAAAGGCCGACTATAGT
Organism: Iris pallida; assembly: GCA_029216955.1. Taxonomy (NCBI): domain Eukaryota; kingdom Viridiplantae; phylum Streptophyta; class Magnoliopsida; order Asparagales; family Iridaceae; genus Iris; species Iris pallida. Next base: position 2,464,435 of record JANAVB010037414.1, on the reverse strand, counting down.
TCGACATTACACAATTCCAGGAGGGGATTTCTCACCAAGATGGTCCCCCGCTCAAGCCGCTGTCTAGCTCTACGCTCGGCTTCCTAGGACAAATGCTCCGCATTATTCAAGTCCATGTATGCCTGCCAGTCGTCCTCTAACTTCTTCAGAGCAATTTCCAGATCAGCCGAAGCTCGATTCACTCTGTCAGCCTCCTGGATAATTAGCCCCTTTTCGGTACGGGCAGCCTCAAGCTCAGACTCCAGGAAAGCTAACTTCCTCTGAAGCTCGAGGATCTGCTACTGCATGTCAGTAATCCCACGGGAGGCAGTCGCTTCCCGAGCCGTGACATCTTCACTCTCGCGGCTCAACTCATCATAGCGATCAGACAGATCGCGGAGGTCCTTCAGCATGGCCGGCCTGGTCTTATCCCGAGCAGTCCTTATCTTCTCTACAGCAGCTGTGAGGAAACCGTGCTCCTGATCTATAGCAGCAGACAAATCAGCTTGCCGTAGTACCTGAAGCTGGTCTACCAGCTGATCAGCCTCTAGCAATTTCACCTCCAGAAGTGCGGCTACCCCTGCCCCACCGGGAAGAGACTTTAGGATATCAATATGACTTTGGGCGCATTGACTGGCCAAGACGAAAGAGGTCCCTCTTTCCACAACAGCCACTATCCCCCTCTTCAGGTGACGATAAAAGCTGCCAACCACGTCCTGTAACATTTCGTCCAGAACTTCTGTAGAGGGCGACGTCAAAGGAAGCGTAGCCAGCAACGTCGGAGGAGGTGCGCTAGAACTTGCCACCAAGGGGACAAATTTTGAGCGGAACGATGCGCGGATAGTAGCTAACTCTTTCTCCGCCACTCGAAGAGCCTATACATATGGCAGGGCAGAGAGGTCGACTCTCGGAGCCGCTTGAGCAGAAGAAGATGCAAGGACTATTGTCCCCTGCCCCGACTGTCCCACTACTTGACTTTCCGAAATTGAGACAGCGGGAGGCCCCTGGAGACGAACCGGAAGGGGAGGAGGTACGCTCCTCTCCGCTAATGCCCCTTCGACAGATCCTGTCTTAACAATGTCCATCCTCGACACTGGAGAGGCAGGACTTGTATGTCCAGAGGAACCATCAATCGACGTAACCCGAAGGACGTGATGGTAGAGCAGATAGGCCTCCTCGCAAGTTAAAATTTGGCTTACCTTACCAGGAGAGGAGCATGGAGGTTGTAACTCGCTCGCAGCTGACGTGGTCTCTTCACCTGCGACTTCCAAGTTAAAATTCGCTGGCTCTTCTGTCCCAGCCACCCCAGAGGGAGGTAAGAATCTATCATCGTTATTTTGATAAAATTTCGTAATCTCGGGGACAGGTCTGTCGGAACCCGCGTTATCTTGAGTCATGACCTCGACGACTTGAGATTCCTCTTCTTCTGATACCTACGGGAAGGAAGGAAAATGATTAAAGACCAAAACTGGAGGAAACGGAGAACTGAATAAAAATGGTAGTAATTCGCATTACCTCCGAAGCGGGGTCGACCTCCTCGCTTCTCTCCCTTATAGTTAGCCTACGACGTCTGGTCGCAGCCAATTTTCAGGAGTGAGGAATGCCGTTAACAGGGGAGATTTGTCTGCTATGCTTCCGTACAGAACCAGGTGCGACAGGCGGCTGATCCACCCCAACATCATCCATCGGAAAAGAAGAGTCATCTGCATCACGCTCCTCGTCCTCATCATCCGCAGTGGTGGAGTCTGAGTCGGGCACTTCGACTCAATTTTTCTTCTTCTTCTTCGTCTTGGCCCCTTGGGGCTTCTCATCCAAGCCAGTACCAACGATAAAACTGGTATCCGGACTAAAACCAATCGGGAGCTTGTTTGCCTTGACATGGTACAAGGCCGCCATGTACAAAATCTCTACCGACGCCTCAATGGCAGGAACCAAAAAAGTGGCACGGGTATGGAATGTATCATAGTAATGCCAGACCCTGATGCCGTCAAGGAGGCTACCCTCAAAACCCACACAAGAGCTGGGACTATCCAAAAAAGTTAGCTGTACCCAAACTGACGAGCAAACCTGCTAGGTAGGTAAGGTTCTAGGAAGACGACATTACGATTGCGGTATACCAGGTGGGCAGGATGGATGTTATGCAACCACAAGAGCATCTGGCCGTCTAGAAATTGAGGAGGACCAATACCGTCGAGGTGAACGCCCGCTATTTCCTCAACAGTGAAATGAGGAACGAATACGAAAAAGTTGTACCTATCTGCTCTCGCCAGCACCATCCGACAGGCACGCATGGTATAATACTCCCAAGACTCGTTGCGATAACGGAAGATAAAAGCGTCATCAGCAATCACGCCGTCTTCAGAACCCGATCTCATCAAAGACCGGTAGTGCATTAATATCCACCCCATCAGATAATGATAGGGCAGCTCAGTCCTTTCAAAGTCCTTTGTCACCTCGCGGGCGATAACCTTGGATGTAAAAGTACGGAGGCCACGGTGTATGCTGTACACCATGGCCGGAAGAAGAGCTAGTTTCACTCTAAAAACTAGCCTCACAGCAGGGAGAATAAAATTACAGCTGATCCTTTCAATAAAACCAGCTCCTCCTGAAACGATGCAATTCTGCAGCCATACCATCAAAAATCCTGCTAGGAGCGCCTTCTCTGACAGCTCTTGGGTATCCTGATAAAAATAACCAAAAGAGTCGGTCTTACTTCCAAATCTGTCGCTGGTAGAGGCCACCCTCTTCGTCGACGATATCAAAGCCTGAACCGCCTCCTGGGATTGAGGACTTCGGGAAGTAACTCGGCCTGAGGCTCCCATCGAGAAAAGATATTTCACCCAGTCCTTAGTATGGGGAGCATTCCCTTCCGAGTTACTTTTCTTCTTGGCTATCTGCTGGCACGTACTATAGTGGCACAGTATTCCTTGATAAGTAGCCACGAATCCCGGGTATCGTTCTTCCAGCTCTTCGAACTCCGCATTCGTAGGAGTGTATGCTTCAAAAGCTTTATCCCCCCAAGGAAGTTTGGAAATCGCATGCATCTCATGGAGTGCCAGCCCCATTTCCCCTACAGGGGTATAGAAGGTTCCCGTACAACAGTTGTGCATCTCCAGCAAATCCATAAATAACTTCTTGTTTACAGGTAAGCCGTGGCTGGTGCCCCGAATAGCGTGATAAAGACCAATCTCACACAGAAAAGTCTTATACTTTTGCGAGATCCACATAGACAGATTGATCCATGAGGGGATGGGGTGTATCCAACTTGGGAGTGCCAACCGGCCGATTGGATAGGAGCCTTTCCGAGCAAGTTGGTTCAGGAAAGTATCGGCTGAAGAAAACGTGAAATTGGGGCCCGACACATTCAAGAAAGCACCCGGGGCCAATCCCATTACATAACGGCTGGAATGCACCTTGCCGGCACATACTGACTTTATACTGTTGTTGTAATGGATGTCGCCCACAAACATCCCATTCCGGGTAGGAGTCAAAGACTCTTCCATCTTCCTGTCCAGCATGAACATATTGAACTAAGATAATGGGAAGTGACGCTCCATTTGAGGGATGCGGATCGTAATCCCGTTAGAGATGAAGCTCCAGTTGTCTGATATATCCAAAACTTGACATTTCTTCACAGTGAAAGCGTCTCCAAAGAAGAATGCAGGTTTCAGGTATTCCCCTTCCAACTTTTCCGAATTCATCATGGCACATAGCAAGTGGAAAGGTTGGTTCTTGAGGGCATTTTTCCTCGTCAAGGGCTCGTCACTAGGGAGCTGGTCCGCCACATACCAAACTATCTGATCATACCTATAGCCCATAGCGGCCTGAGCACGACCCACTAGAGGTTCCCCCGCAGCATTAATTGGGAAGTTCACTGAAAAAAGAAGACAAAAGAAAATAAGTCAAAAATATGAACAAAGAGAACCGATGAGTGTTTTCGAGCTTATGCGGCTCCAACTTAACAGAGCCTCATGCGGCTCAACTCAGAAAAACATTTATGCGGCTCCGATCAGTGAAGGTTCATGCGGCAGTGTAGCTCTCAGAGTTCGGATAAGCTCCCACCGTTTTACGTGACAAAAAAATTAGTACGAGTCTATGCGGCTCAGCACAGCCTATGCGGCTTCGTTGACGAAGCGCGTATGCGGCCACAACAACGATTCTCATACGGCTCGTGGCTTGACCATGAGATGTACATGCGGCACACATGATAATAAAGGCTTGCGCATAAAATATGCGGCGTAGCCATGACAGTTAGGGTTCCAAACTCACGTAAAGGTCCTTACCATCGATAGCGGGGTGGACGTCAGGGTGAACTACGGGCACGTCAGCTGGCGGAGGAGCGGCCATACTCATCGCCGCAGAAGCAGCTTTCTTACCCTTCGCCGTCGATGAAGACGCTGCCTTCTTCGCTGCGACAGTCTTCCTGGGAGCCATTACTATGATCAGAGAAGGAGGATGAAGACAAGAGAGCTAGGGCAACAGCAGAAGAGTAAAAGAAAGTCTTCTTTCCAAACACCCTGCTATTTATAGGCAAAAGCCCAATGGACCGACGCATCGGTCCACGAGCAGTATAACCGACTCTTCGGTTATCAAGGCGATCTGATTATTTAAGGCTAGACTCTTGGGATCTTATCCCAGAAAAGTGGCCTTAAAATCAAACAGCAATTAATGCAAAAGATTTGCACACACGGAAGAATGACGTGGCAAGGAGCTCATGCGGCCAGACAGCCTCTACGGCCAAAGGGTCCATGCGGCTGATTAACCAATGCGGCTGAGGGGCTATGCGACAGGGACATCCATACGGCTAGGACATCATATGCGGCCACAAGAGTTTATACATAGCCATGCTTCTTATTCAAAGTATTTCAATTTTACAAATTAAAAACTTTGAAGGGGGTCTTGTAGAAGCATAAAAAAGAATAAAGAAAGATCCATGCGGCCAAGGATCCCCATGTGGCTCAGAGAGCTCATGCGGCTCAGGGATCCATGCGGCTCAAGCAGCTATACGGCTCGAATAGTTCCATGCGGCCCAGAGAGGGGCTACGTGGCCCTCAATAGCTCTTCCCTTTGTCTTTACTGTATTTAATGCCTTGACGGCTGACAGCTCTGACATAAAGACGCAATGATGACTCTGTCATAATGGCAGACTCCAAGGGAAACGAAGGAAATCTCTGACACAATCCATCAAAACCCAAAGACCTTTATGCGGCCTTGACACGTGGACACTCGCATGCAGCTCAGACAGAGGCTACCGATGCGGCTCAGGCAGAGGCTACCCATGCGGCTCAGGCAGAGGCTACCCATACGGCTCACGAGGACTATCTTCAAGCGGCTCACTGAGAAGCCACCTATCATGCGGTTGCCTATGCTCATGCGGCTTAGATCATCCCCTTGCGGTTCAAATGTTCAGAGGCCACTCCCAAGCAGCCTTGACACGTGGCCAGCCTTATGCGGCTCAATGGGGGGGCAATCCTCATGTGGCTCAGATTTTCTAAGTGACTCACGGTTCACCCAGCGTCCCTACAGCTATCAGCCTAATAATACTATGACACGTGGCAAGATTCATTAACAAATCCTAACAACCAGGTTTAGTGCCATCCTCATAATTACTGGAATCAAATCAGATCATTTGTAATCAATCAAATTGAACACGTGGCAGAAGATCCGAGCTTGGCATAACAAATCATGAGGATTTATGGCAATCATCATTAATTTCCTACAGAGATTTGATTCAATCACATTAATTGCTCAAATCTATTATGAACGGCCCAAATTCATTGATCCTTAACCGCCGACTTTTGAGAATGGGCAATCATTGCAAACCCTAATGATGCCTTTCACTCATATAAATAGCGAGGTGCCATTCCCTCGCAAGAGAGCAGAGAGCAGAGAGCAGAGAGCGGAGAGCAGAGAGAGAGAGAGCACAACCCCCCTCGGATCCAGAGAGCCAGAGAGAAATTGAAAGGAGGGCATTTCTTCATCAATGCCAAGCAGTTCTTCTACAGAGCCAAGGCTGCACCCGATCGTCTAAGGAGTAAGGCAGAGCTGCCGTCACTTTCCCGAGCCTCTATCGTCACCCTTCAGAATCTAAAATAAATAATTGTACTTAGATTGCTGTACCTAGGTTTTTGTCCCTAGGCTTTCTCTATACAAGCGAGTTTGTATTGTGAGTCTAAGTTCAGTCCTCCGATAATTGTTTTGTTCTTTTACAATCAATGGCAAACAGTCCTGGATAACCCACACAAACCCACGAGCAGCAGGACACTGTTGTCTACGCGCATACAGGCGTGTCCACGAGTCCAGTTCGACTCCAACTCGACATAAAACCAGCTCAGTCGCTTAGAAACCAATAAGCGTCACCAAGACACGAATTCCCATTCAAACACAACTCAAAATCTCGATCGAAATGCCCTTTGTGGTATTTCGTCGAACACTTGTGCACAGCACTGATACGTGTCCGATACGGATACGTACAGGACACGAAAATTGGTAAACCCTATTCCTACAGGACCAGGACACCTAGGGCTAGGTATTTATGTAAATAAAACCTAATTTTAATGGGTGGATAGGAATGTACCTATGTGTGTTCTTCAACACAAAAGCTCCTTCAATGAGGATCCCCAAAAGCTACCAAACTCCTTCAAATTGATTCAAATCTGAGATTTGACTCCACAATCAGCAAGAGAACATTGATTAGAACACTATGGAAGAAATCTCAATAAAAATGGAGTTCTAGTGATTAAAATATGAAGAAAATACTAAAGGCTCACCTAGTCTTTAGGAAAAATGAAGAACTAATTAAAAAGAGGCTCACCTTCCTAAAAAAATATTATATTGGCAAGGGGGGTCTTGGCTGGCCACTTTAGTTAGGGTTAGGGTTTCTAGGTTGCATCCTAGGGCTAGGAATGAATCAAGGGTAATTTGTGGCCTAAAATCTAGGGCTATTTCCTAGTCTTTAGCAAATCACTCAATCTTAACGAAACTTGACTTAAACCATTAACCAATACCAACTAATTCTCAAATGGCTAACTAAACTAGTTATGACCAATCTAGGTTAGGTCCAATCTAGGTTAGGCTAACCAAAATCATATGGCAATAAATAAATTAGTATTTAAATTAACCCATTCAATTTAATCATTTAAAATTCCTAATAAAATATCTTAAATTCAAATAATTCAAAAATGACAAAAATATTCTCAAACTAGAATTGTGGTAGTAACAAATCTACCCTCCTTAAAAGAATTTCGTCCTCGAAATTGAAAGGCGCAATGCAACTGATGAGAAGGATAGAAAGTATACCTCACGGTCCAAAAAGATATGGGTATCGCTCGCACATCTCATCCTCCCGCTCCCAAGAAGACTCTCCTGGAGAATAATGCCTCCATGCGACGCATACCAAGGGTATCACCTGGTTCCTCAGAACCTTCTCCCGGCGATCCAGAATCTCCATAGGCTGCTCTGGATAACTGAGAGTAGGTCCAACCTCAATCTCCGAATGATCGAGCACATGGCCAGGGTCAGCAATGTACTGTCTCAACTGTGATACGTGGAATACGTTGTGGACACCCACTAGTGCAGGTGGAAAGTCTAGCCTGTATGCCACGTCACCGACTCTCCCGCTGATAACGAAAGGGCTGATGAAGCGCGGGCAAAGCTTCCCGCCTCCACCAAAACGTATCGTACCACGAGTCGGAGATATCCGCAAAAAAACCATGTCTTCGACCTAATCACAAGCAAGGTCTTAAATTAAATATAATAAACAAATATGATCAATAAAACACAACAAATAAGCCTAAATCTAATCCTACTCTAATCTGTACCTCAAACTCCAAGGGCCTCCGGTGGCTATCAGCCCAGTGCCGATGTCTGTCCTGCGCCACGCGAAGTCTGTCCCTGATGAGATTTACCTTCTCGGCTGTGTCAACAACCATCTCTGGTCCCAATAAAGCTCGCTCTCCAATATTATCCCAAGATAAGGGTGTACGACACTACGCCCGTACAGAGCCTCGAAAGGTGACATCTCGATGCTGGCCTGGAAACTGTTGTTGTAAGCAAACTCCACCAAATATAGATGATCCTCCCAGGAACCTCCAAAGACAAAGATGCACGTCTGCAGCATATCCTCGAGCGTCTGAATAGTCCTCTCTGACTGTCTGTCCGTCTGGGGGTGGTATGCGGCACTAAACTTGAGCTGACTGCCCAAGCTAGTCTGCAGACTCCCCTAGAAATGGGAAGTAAAGTGACTATCCCGATCCGAGACGATACTGACCGGAACCCCGTGAATCCTGACTATCTGCTGCATATATATCTCCGCATGCCTCTCTGTAGACGTACCCACGTTGAATGGCAAGAAGTGGGCCAATTTGGTCAACTTGTCAACGATGAGCCAAATTGCATCTTTCCCTCCTGGTGTACGCGGCAATCCTGATAAGAAATCCATGGTAATATGCTCTCATTTTCACTCGGGAATGGGCAGCAGCTGCAACAATCCACCGGGCCTCTGCCTCTCTGCCTTGACCTGCTGACAGACCAAGCACCTAGCTACGAAGCGAGCAACCTCCAGCTTCATCCCAGACCACCAAACATGCACCCTCAGATTTTGGTACATCTTGTTGGCACCAGGGTGTATGGAGTACTAAGATCTGTGGGCCTCCTGCATAACCTGCTTCCTGAGATCTCTGCTGGGCACATATAACCTGTAACCGTGCCGCAAGACACCATCATCTTCAAGAGAAAACTCGTCATCCACCAATCCTGCTCGAACTTGCTCTCGGAGACACCGCAGAGCAACGTCCTCAAACTGTGCCGACTTGATCCTCTCCACCAAGTCTGACTGAATCTGCATGCCCCACAACTGCATCTGCACTCCGGGCACGATCACCTCAATTCCAAGGCTCTCCAAATCAGCAATCAAGTGACTGTCCATAGTCCAACTCATGGTTATCGGATACCTACTCAAGGCATTGGCAACCACGTTGGCCTTTCCTGGGTGATACTGAAGTAGGATATCAAAGTCCTTCATCAACTCTAGCCATCTGCACTGCTTCATGTTCAACTCCTTCTGAGTGAACACATACTTTAAGCTCTTATAATCTGTGAAGATCTCCACCCTCTCTCCATACAGATAATGCTTCCACAACTTCAGAGCAAATATCACCGCTGCCAGTTCCAGGTCGTGGGTAGGGTAGTTCTTCTCATGGGGACATAATTGCCTGGAAGCATAGGCAATCACCTTCCCATGCTGCTGCAAGACACAACCCAGCCCCTTCCCTGAAGCGTCATTATAAATAGTGAATCCACCTGATCTTGAAGGCAATGTCAGAATCGGAGCTGTCGTAAGCCGCTTCTTCAACTCATGAAAAGCTGCCTGACACTCCTCTGACCAAACATACTCAGCATCCTTCCGGGTCAACCGAGTCAACGGCCCTGCAACCCGGAAGAAATCCTGCACAAATATCCTATAATGTCCTGCCAGCCCCAGGATGCTCCTGATCTCTGCCACTGAAGTCGGCGCTGCCCAAGCCTCAACTGCGACGATCTTCTTGGGGTCAACTGAGATACCATCTCCAGTCACCACATGCCCCAAAAAGTTAACCCGATCCAAGAAGAACTCACACTTGGAGAGCTTTCCATAAAGCTGCTCCCTCTTGAGAGTCTCCAGCACTATCCGCAGATGCTCCTCGTGCTCCTCTTCAGTCTTAGAATACACAAAGATGTCGTCAATGAACACCACCACGAACTTGTCCAAGTACTGGTGGAACACCTTGTTCATTAGGTTCATAAACACTGCTGGTGCATTGGTTAGCCCAAACGGCATAACCAAAAACTCAAACTGCCCGTACCGCATCCTGAAAGCGGTCTTGGGAACATCCTCCCCCTTCACCTTCACCTGGTGATATCCTGACCTCAGATCAATCTTAGAAAATACCCGGGCTCCGCTCAACTGATCAAAGAGATCATCGATCCGCGGCAGTGGGTATCTGTTCTTGATCGTGAGGTAATTGAGTACCCTATAGTCAATACACATCCGTACTGACCCATCCTTCTTCGACATAAACAATACTGGTGCACCCCATGGCGACGAACTCGAACGGATGAAGTCCTTGTCCTGCAGCTTATCCACTTGCTTCTTCAGCTCCACCAACTCGCTGTTGTTCACTCGATAGACATGCTGAGAGATGGGTTCCGCTTCGGGAACCAAGTCTATCGAAAACTTTATGTCTCTGTCTGGTGGCAATCCCGACAACTCCTATGGGAAAACATCCATATACTCTGCTACCAAGGGGTATGGAATCGTTTGCTCCTCAACCGAGACTCCACAGAAAACTCCGCTGCTCTGCTCTGCCTGACGTCTGGAGTACTCGAACTCTGGCTCCCCGGGCGCTCTGAAGAGATCTCTACCCCCTCTACAATCAATGATGGCATGGTGCCTGCTCAACCAATCCATACCGAGTACTATATCGTAGTTCGGCAATGGTATTACGAGCAGACTCACCTCCAACACACAGCCTCCCAAAACAACACTCCGTCCCTTACAAACATCACGTACGAGGATAATGCCACCCCCGATCGTGATCTTGTGAGTCCTAGGCAACGATTCAGCTATGATACCGTGTATAATCGTAAATGATACTGATATAAAGCTATGCGAAGCACCAAAATCGAATAATGCAAAAGTTGGACTGGAGTCGAGAAGAACCGAATCTCCGATCAGCTCTCCTATAGCCTCTTCATCCTCAGCTGTCATGGCAAAAGCTTGTCCCTGCTGGCCTCCCCTGGCCTGCTGCTGGTGCTGCACAAATCGCTGCTGCTGAGTCGGCAACGGTCCTTTCTGCGGTCCCCATGGAGCCTTGGCTCCCGCTCCCTGTGCTATCCTGCTAATATACTGAGCGCAGTCCCTCAGCTGATCGTTCACTGCTCCTCAAAGAAGGCATCTACCTAACCTCTTCCTGCACTAGTCCCACCCGTGCCCTGGCTTCTTGCAATAAGCACAAGTGGTGGCCTGCTGCTGCACCCTCTGCTGCTGATGCTGAACTGGCTGATGCCTCGGCTGCTGAAACTGCTGCGGCTGGAACCTCTGCTGCTGGTGGTGCTGCTGGTGCTGTTGCTGAAAGTGCGGCCTCTTGGCCGGTCCTCCGCTACTGCTGCCTCCCTGGGAGTCTCGCCCCCTCTTGAGCCTAAGCTCAAGATCATCCTCCGCAGCTAAAGCTTCCACCAGGATCTCCTCAAAGGTAGCACTGCGGGCGTTCTTGGTGTAGGAGTTGACCTCCTTTACCAAGCCCTTTCAGAACCTCCGGGCCTTCGTCGCCTCCGACAAGTCCTCCATAAATCTGCTCAGGCGGCAGAACTCTCCTGCGTACTCCTCCACAGACTGGCTCTCCTGGACTAGGGCCTCGAACTGAGTCTCGCGGGCTTCCAGCGCTGCGTCCGAGAAGAACTTCTCCTTGAACAGCTTCTTGAATGCTTTCCAAGTCTGTCATGCTGTATCGACCCTCGGGTCGATCTGGTACCATGTGAGGGCCAGATCCTGCATTATGCTGGCCGCTGCCTCAATCTAGAGCCTCGTCGGGATCTCAGCCAACCTGAATATCACCTCCATGTGCTCAATCCACTCTTCGGCATACAAGATCCCCTCTATCCCTCGAAAGTCCCTCGGGTGCATCTTCTGAAAGTCTTGTATGCCCTTCTCCCGTGGCTGGTGCGACTGCGGGGCTGTCGCTGGCTGAGCTACAACTCTCTCTACTGCAGTCACTGCCAGCTCAATGCCTCCTGTGAGCTCTGCTGTGTGCCTCTGCTGTTGGGTCTGCTGACCCTCCATGTACTGCCGGAAGAAAGCTAACAGCTGAACGGCGTCAACTGTCCCCGCAGGTGGCTGCTGTTGCTGAAGCACATCTGGAATCATCGGACTCGGCTCATGCCTCACTGGTGGTAGGGCTCCCCCGAAAGCTGCTGAAATGCCTACCCCAGCCGGCATGACTGGGCTGCGATACCAGAGGTTGACTGCTGAGTATAAGAGGTGGCAGACCTCTCATCGGCATCCCCCTGGCCCTGGCGATGCAACCTCGTCTCAACCATTCTGGAGATACAAATCAAAAGAAACAATTGCTGAGAATGAGTCGAAATATTAAGGAAGGACAGTTAAATTCAATGGAAGACAATAAGCAGCAAAATTAGATATACGGAATCTGATAAAGAGTTTTTCCTAATGTGATTGAGTACCCTAAAATTTTTTTTCCTAATTCTACTGCAGGCTGCAGTGATATTCTAGTTCGAATACCACTACATTTCAAATCTAGACCTACATGGGCCACCACTAAAAATGTGTCACGACCCGTACCCTAGAGTAAGGGCACGAGACATTGGTACGTCCAGCCTACGTTGCAGTGTCGGCGGTAGAATGCTGTCCTAGGTCACATCATCTAACAATATAATACTGAATAGTTTATACTCCCCGAATGGGGGTGACATAGCAGAAAGTAAACTCAATCACAACTAAGGCAGGAAGATAAGATGAAATGATAGATGGATAATACTGCTGAAATGAAAGGAAATCCACAAGTACAAACAGAGAGTCTAAGTGTGTAAGATAAATACATATCCCAAGATCAGATATATACAATCATCCAGAATGAATATAAAAGAAGACATCCTAGTCTAGAGGAGTGTCGTCCACTGCTAAAGGCTCCTGCTGCTGGCCCAAGTCTGGACTGTCATCTAGGGTAGCCCCATAATAAGTGGGACAGCCTGTCTCGTCCTCATCCTCTGTAATATCTTAACAGGTCCAGTCAGGACAGGAGCGAGCACAATACATCTTAACATATCATAACAGGAAAGGAAATATAATCATGCTAGAGAATAAAATACAGGAAACTGAAGAACAGCATAATGTAAGAGAGAGGCAGTAAGTAAATATCTATGATATATAAAAGAGAGACAGTGCTAGTGATTTAGAGTACAAGACGAACATGTTAATGGCTTAGGACTGATTCATGACTACACTAAGAGTGATTCATGACTATACTACTTTGGATATTTATTCACATGACCATTCATACTCCCCCGTACCCCAATCAATACACAAAGATCCAGTCAAGTTACGTTAAGATTCGTGACTAAACTACTACCCGTATAGGGTGATTCATGAATTGATTCGTGAAGGCTCGGTGATCGTGAGAGTACATGAGTCACTAGCTGATTCCCGAAGATTCATGATAATAGAAGCATAAGATACGTGATGTAAGTAAAACACACTGGACAAAAGTATTTGATGCTCTCGAGAAGGATAACATCTCATGAAGGGATCCATATAGTACTAATCCGTGTTACCAACGTGTCAGCATCAAGTAAGATAATCTAAAGCAGGAAATATAATCCTGAACAAGATATAAAATGATCAGAGAATGTACTCGCATGCTATCTGACTGTCCAACTGAAATGTACTGTCCGATGGGAGGTGTCTAGCTCCTAATCAGAACAGCACAAGTCACAACAAGTCCAGAATGGTAAAGATAAGCACTACAATGCATTCTACATTAGTCTAGGTCAAACTAGGCCAAAGTCAACTCTTGGTCAACTTTGGTCAACCAAGAAGTCAAACCTAGGTTAACTATGGTCAAACTAGGTCTAACAAGTCTAATTAGTCTAACTAGTCTATTCTAGGCCTCATCAAGACTAAACAGCCTAACTAAGCTCTCACTAGTCTAACAGACACAACATAGGTCCAATACCATATATAGAATATGCATCACTATTCACATATGTGAATATATATGTATATCCACATATACAAATAGAAATGTGCCTAGCACATTAGCTATCACACATAGAAATCCCATAATGCTACTCTACCATCACACATATGAATATAGGCTATTATAACTATTTACCCATATATATATATATATATATATATATATATATATATATATATATATATATATATATATATATATATATAATTTCACATACACATAGATTTGGAATATCTATATATATACATATAGAGGATACAAATATGTGTGTGTGTGGATAGTGGAGCAATGTGTGTATACATTATGAATGTGTGTGTCACAAGATATGTTCTCAGATTTGCTTTGTGTGTGTACTTTAGAACCTGTGTGTGTATGTGTCTATATGGCCTTGAGAATGTGGGCATGTGAAATAAGCATGAGAGAGTATACATACATAAACCTGTGTGTAGGGGTATTTATGTGGACTAAAAACATGTGACAGGTAATGTGTGAACCATTCAATGTGGTTCTCATGATTCCATTTCATTGTGAATCAAATGACAGGACTTAACAGTAATCTCAGGTTTTAGGAAATTCAAAACAGTGAAGAATTACATGAATAAGTTCTCAGATTTCCTTGGGTTTATCATAATGTGCCATTGTGTAATAGGTTAGCTATGAACCATTCCAGTTTTCGAGTGAACATGTAATGTGGTTCTCAGAAGTTAACAGGAAAATACATTGAATGCTAAATTCTCAGATATAGGGAAATAACAGGAATGTGAACCTGTGTGACATGATAAATCGTGTGCAGGAATATATCAAAATGACTGAAACATGTGTTCTCAGGATACAGCTATTAATCAGTTAGACATGGTTAAACTCAGAAATGAGATCATCTCAGGAATGATCAGTTCAATACACATTGAAACTCAACCACAAAGCCAAATCCCATTTTATTGATACAATCAGTGTGAAACTCAGTTTAAATCTCAGGATACACATGTTCACAGGGTTAAATCCATTTCAACAGTTAACCAAAATCCTTCATTCGAATTCCATTCAACAACTCTACACAAAATATGAATCCCCTACATCCTAACATGTTCTTTGTTGTACAACAAATTAAACATAACTAAAACACACGATATAAATCATTAAAATGCAGATCAAAATAGGGAAAAGAGTGAATCAATTCACTGATACTTAACAGTATCTAAAAATGGGGATATTCTAATTTTGACATTTAAATAGCAATTAGCAAATGGGTTAAGGGTTGGTATTTAGTGTCGAACATGTGCACGTGTTATCCACATAGTATCGTGTCCAAAAATAGGACACAAGTGTCCAAGAACTAAAGCACAAACACGCACGAGACTGGCACGATATCGTACGACCAGTGCACGTGTCTGCACACACCTGACACGCAACCAAGTGACACGAGACTTGGGGAGTGTCGTGTCAGACACTGCTCCGAGCTCCGTGTCAAAAATCATGCGTCCACATGTCCTGGATAACCCACACGAACCCACGAGCAGCAGGACACTTCTGTCCACGCGCGCGCAGGCGTGTCCACGAGTCCAGTTCGACTCCAACTCGACACGAAACCAGCTCAGTCGCTTAGAAACCCATAAGCGACACCAAGACACGAATTCCCATTCAAACACAACTCGAAATCTCGATCGAAGTGCCCTTTGTGGCATTTCGTCGAACACTTGCGTACAGCACTGATACGTGTCCGATACGGACACGTATAGGACACAAAAATTGGCAAACCCTATTCCTACAGGACCACGACACCTAGGGCTAGGTATTTACGCAAATAAAACCTAATTTTAATGGGTAGATAGGAATGTACCTATGTGTGTTCTTCAACACAAAAGTTCCTTCAATGAGGATCCCCAAAAGCCATCCAACTCCTTCAAATTGATTCAAATCTAAGATTTGACTCTAGAATCAGCAAGAGAACATTGATTAGAACACTATGGAAGAAATCCCAATAAAAATGGAGTCCTATTGATTAAACTATGAAGAAAATAATAAAGGCTCACCTAGTCTTTAGGAAAAATGAAGAACTAATTAAAAAGAGGCTCACCTTCCTAAAAAGATATTATATAGGCAAGAGGGGTCTTGGCTGGCCACTTTAGTTAGGGTTAGGGTTTCTAGGTTGCATCCTAGGGCTAGGAATGAATCAAGGGTAATGTGTGGCCTAAAATCTAGGGCTCTTTCCTAGTCTTTAGCAAATCACACAATCTTAACTAAACTTGACTTAAACCATTAACCAATACCAACTAATTCTCAAATGGCTAACTAAACTAGTTATGACCAATCTAGGTTAGGTCCAATCTAGGTTAGGCTAACCAAAATCACATGGCAATAAATAAATTAGTATTTAAATCAACCCATTCAATTTAATTATTTAAAATTCCTAATAAAATATATTAAATTCGAATAATTCAAAAATGACAAAAATACCTTCAAACTAGAATTGTGGTAGTGACAAATCTATCCTTCTTAAAAGAATTTTGTCCTCGAAATTGAAAGGCACAATGCAACTGATGAGAAGGATAGAAAGTATACCTCACGGTCCAAAAAGATATGGTATCGCTCGCACATCACATCCTCCCGCTCCCAGGTAGACTCTCCTGGAGAATGATGCCTCCATGAGACGCGTACCAAGGGTATCACCTGGTTCCTCAGAACCTTCTTCCGGTGATTCAGAATCTCCACAGGCTGCTCTGGATAACTGAGAGTAGGTCCAACCTCAATCTCCGAATGATCGAGCACATGGCTAGGGTCAGCCATGTACCGTCTCAACGGTGATAAGTGGAATACGTTGTGGACACCCACTAGTACAGGTGGCAAGTCTAGCCTGTATGCCACGTCACCGACTCTTCCGCTGATAATGAAAGGGCCGATGAAGTACGGGCTAAGCTTTCCGCCTCCACCAAAA
This sequence comes from Iris pallida, assembly GCA_029216955.1. NCBI lineage: Eukaryota > Viridiplantae > Streptophyta > Magnoliopsida > Asparagales > Iridaceae > Iris > Iris pallida. The sequence goes on along the minus strand of JANAVB010037414.1, from coordinate 2,447,773 downwards.
TGTATCGTACCACAAGTCGGAGATATCCGCAGAAAAACCATATCTTCGACCTAATCACAAGCAAGATCTCAAATTAACTATGATAAACAAACACGATCAATAAAACACAACAAATAAGCCTAAATCCAATCCTACTCTAATCTGTACCTCAAACTCCAAGGGCCTCCGGTGGCTATCGGTCCAGTGCCGATGTCTGTCCTGCACCACGCGAAGTCTATCCCTGATGACCTTCATCTTCTCGGCTGCATCAACAACCATCTCTGGTCCCAGTAAAGCTCGCTCTCCAACATCATCCCAAGATAAGGGTGTACGACACCTACGCCCGTACAGAGCCTCGAAAGGTGACATCTCGATGCTGGCCTGGAAACTGTTGTTGTAAGCAAACTCCACCAAAAGTAGATGATCCTTCCAGGAACCTTCAAAGTCCAAGACGCACGTCCGCAGCATGTCCTCGAGTGTCTGAATAGTCCTCTCTGACTGTCCGTCCGTCTGGGGTGGTATGCAGTACTAAACTTGAGCTGAGTGCCCAAGCTAGTCTGTAGACTCCTCCAGAAATGGAAAGTAAAATGACTATCCCGATTCGAGATGATACTGACCGGAACCTCGTGAATCCTGACTATCTACCGTATATACATCTCCGCAAGCCTCTCTGTAGACGTACCCATCTTGAATGGCAAGAAGTAGGCCGCTTTGGTCAACCTGTCAACGATGAGCCAAATCGCGTCTTTTCCTCCTGGTGTACGCGGCAATCCTGATACGAAATCCATAGTGATATGCTCCCATTTCTACTCGGGAATGGGCAGCGGCTGCAATAATCCACCGGGCCTCTGCCTCTCTGCCTTGACCTGCTAACAGACAAAGCACCTAGCTACGAAGCGAGCCACCTCCCGCTTCATCCCGGACCACCAAACATGCTCCCTCAGATCTCGGTACATCTTGTTGGCACCAGGGTGTATAGAGTACTGAGATCTGTGGGCCTCCTGCATAACCTGCTCCCTGAGATCTCCGCTGGGCACACATAACCTCGAACCGTGCCGCAAGGTACCATCATCTGCAAGAGAAAACTCGCCATCCACCAATCCTGCTTGAACCTGCTCTCGGAAACACCGCAGAGCAACGTCCTTAAACTATGCCGACTTGATCCTCTCCACCAAGTCTGACTGAATCTGCATGCCCCACAACTGCATCTACACTCCGGGCATGATCACCTCATTCCCAAGGCTCTCCAAATCAGCAATCAAGTGACGGTCTATAGTCAAACACATGGCTGTCGGATACCTACTCAAGGCATCGGCAACCACGTTGGCCTTCCTTGGGTGATATTGAAGTAGGATGTCAAAGTCTTCCATCAACTCTAGCCATCTGTGCTGCCTCATGTTCAACTCCTTCTGAGTGAACACATACTTTAAGATCTTGTGATCTGTGAAGATCTCCACCCTCTCTCCATACAGATAATGCTTCCACAACTTCAGAGCAAATATCACCGCTGTAATTTTTAGGTCGTAGGTAGGGTAGTTCTTCTCATGGAGACGTAATTTCCTGGAAGCATAGGCAATCACCTTTCCATGCTGCTGCAAGACACAACCCAGCCCCTTCACTGAAGCGTCACTATAAATAGTGAATCCACCTGATCCTGAAGACAATGTCAGAATCGGAGCTGTCGTAAGCCGCTTCTTCAACTCATCAAAAGCTGCCTAACACTCCTCTGACCAAACATACTCGGCATCCTTCCGGGTCAACCGAGTCAACGGCTCTGCAACCCGGGAGAAATCCTGCACAAATCTCCTATAATATCCTGCCAGCCCCAGGAAGCTCCTGATCTCTGCCACTGAAGTCGGCGCTGCCCAAGCCTCAACTGCTACGATCTTCTTGGGGTCAACTGAGATACCATCTCCAGCCATCACATGCCCCAAAAAGTCAACCCGATCCAAGAAGAACTCACACTTGGAGAGCTTTCCATAAAGCTTCTCCCTCCTGAGAGTCTCCAGTACTATCCGCAGATGATCCTCGTGCTCCTCCTCAGTCTTGGAATACACCAAGATGTCGTCAATGAACACCACCATGAACTTGTCCAAGTACTGGTGGAACACCTTGTTCATTAGGTTCATAAACACTGCGGGTGCATTGGTTAGCCCAAACGGCATAACCAAAAACTCAAACTGCCCATACCGCATCCTGAAAGCGGTCTTGGAAACATCCTCCCCTTTCACCTTTACCTGGTGATATTCTGACCTCAGATCAATCTTGGAAAACACCCGAGCTCCGCTCAACTGATCAAAGAGATCATCGATCCGCGGCAGTGGGTATCTGTTCTTGATCGTGAGGTTGTTGAGTGACCTATAGTCAATACACATCCGTACTGACCCATCCTTCTTCGGTACAAACAATACTGGTGCACCCCATGGGGACTAACTCGAACGGATGAAGCCCTTGTCCTGCAGCTCATCCACTTGCTTCTTCAGCTCCATCAACTCGCTGTTGTTCACTCGATAGACATGCTGAGAGATGGGTTACGCTCCTGGAACCAAGTCTATCGATAACTCTGTGTCTATGTCTGGTGGCAATCCCGGTAACTCCTCTGGGAAAACATCTATATACTCTGCTATCAAGGGGTGTGGAATCGTCTGCTCCTCAACCGAGACTCCACAGAAAACTTCGCTGCTCTGCTCCGCCTGACGTCTGGAGTACTCAAACTCTGGCTCTCCCGGTGCTCTGAAAAGAACTCTACCCCCTCTGCAATCAATGCTGGCGTGGTGCCTGCTCAACCAATCTATACCGAGTACTATATCATAGTTCGGAAATGGCATTACGAGCAGGCTCACCTCCAACTCACGGCCTCCAAAATAACACTCCGTCCCTTACAAACATTACGTACAAGGATAATGCCACCCCCGGTCGTGATCTTTTGAGTCCTAGGCAACGATTCAGCTATGATACCGTATCTAATCGCAAATAATACTGATATGAAGCTATACGAAGCACCAGAATCGAATAATGCAAAAGCTGGACTGGAGTCGAGAAGAACCGAACCTGCGATCAGCTCTCCTATCGCCTCTGTATCCTCAGCTGCCATGGCAAAAGCTTGCCCCTACTGGCCTCCCCTGGCCTACTGCTGGTGCTGCACAAACCGCTGCTGCTGAGTCGGCAACGGTCCCTTCTGCGGTCCCCCTGGAGCCTTGGCTCCTGCTCCCTGTGCTATCCTGCTAATATACTGAGCGCAGTCCCTCAGCTGATGGTTCGCTGCTCCACAAAGAAGGCATCTACCCTACCTCTTCCTGTACTCGTCCCACCCGTGCCCTGGCTTCTTGCAATAACCACAGGTGGTGGCCTGCTGCCTCGGTGCCTGCTGCTGTACCCTCTGCTGCTGATGCTGAACTAGCTGATGCATCGGCTATTGAAACTGCTACGGCTGGAATCTCTGCTGGTGGTGGTGCTGCTGGTGCTGCTGCTGAAAGTGCAGCCTCTTGGCCGGTCCTCCGCTACTAATGCCTCCCTAGGAGTCTCGTCCTCTCTTGAGCCTAAGCTCAAGATCATCCTCCGCAGCTAAAGCGTCCACCAGGATCTCCTCAAAGGTAGCGCTACGGGCGTTCTTGGTGTAGGACTTGACCTCCTTTACCAAGCCCTTCTGGAACCTCCGGGCCTTCGTCGCCTCCGACAAGTCCTCCATAAATCTGCTCAGGCGGCAGAACTCTCCTGCGTACTCCTCCACAGACTGGCTCCCCTAGACTAGGGCCTCGAACTGAGTCTCGAGGGCTCCCAGCGCTGCATTCCGGAAGAACTTCTTCTTGAACAGCTTCTTGAATGCTGCCCAAGTTTGTCTTGCTGTACTGACCCTCGGGTCAGTCTGGTACCATGTACGGGCCAGATCCTGCATTATGCTGGCCGCTGCCTCAATCTGGAGCCTCGTCGTGATCTCAGCGAACCTGAATATCTCCTCGATGTGCTCAATCCACTCATCGGCATACAAGATCCCCTCTGTCCCGCGGAAGTCCCTCAGGTGCATCTTCTGAAAGTCTTGTATGCCCTTCTCCCGTGGCTGGTGCAGCTGCGGGGCTGCCGCTGGCTGAGCTACAACTCTCTCTACTGCAGTCACTGCCAGCTCAATGCCTCTTGTGAGCTCTGCTGTGTGCCTCTGCTGCTGGGTCTGCTGACCCTTCATGTACTGTCGGAAGAAAGCTAACAGCTGAACAACGTCAACTGTCCCCGCAGGTGGCTGCTGCTACTGAAGCACATCCGGAATCACCGGACTCGGCTCATGCCTCACATGTGGTGGGGCTCCCCTGAAAGCTGCTGAAACGCCTACTGGGGATAGTGTTCACATAACCAATTCTACTCACCCCGCCCCAATCAATACACAAGGATCCATTCAAGTTACGTTATAGGCACATGAGTACAGCTAAGATACGTGAACTCATGTAATGAGTAGTACATGAGGCACATGATAAAGTACATAAAAGCACATGAGAACAAGTAAATACATGAAGTAGTACGAGTACAAGGAGTACATGATGCACATGATAAAGTACATGAACATGAAATACCCGATGCACCCGTAGAGGGATAATATCTCAGGAAAGGATCCATATAGTACTAATCCGTGAAGATACGTGTCAGCATCAAGTAAAGTAATCTAGAGCAAGAGTATAGTCCAGACAAGTATGAAAAGATCAGAGAATGTACTCGCCTGCTATCTGAATGTCCAAGATGAAAGTACTGTCAGAGGAGTGGTGTCTGGCTCCTATTAGAACAGCACAAGTCATAACAAGTCCAGAATGGTAATAAGATGCACTACAATGCGTTCTACATGAATCTAGGTCAATCTAGGCCAAAGTCAACTCTTGGTCAACTCTGGTCAACCCTAGAAGTCAAACTAGGTCAACCAAGTCAAACCTAAGTCAAACTAGTCTATACTAGCCTAACTAGTCTATTCTTGGTCTAACAAGACCACACAAGTCTAACTAAACTCTAAACTGACACACAGATACACCCATAGGCTAAGAGACTAGGTCATAGGCAATATCATGCCTATAAGCCAACCCATAACCTACATACAAAAGCCAATATCTATATCTAAAATAATACCCTTATTGATATGTTATAATATAATATAGAATACTCATATAGGCTACCTATATACATATATCTCATATAGGCTACCCTTATTGATATATATATCTCAATATATATATATATATATATATATATATATATATATATATATATATAAATATATATATATATATATATATATATATATATATATATATATATATACATATGCATAAAGGGAAACACATGTGCTCAAGTGTCATGTGTGTGTGAGATTACAAGAGTGTGTGTAGGGGTGAGTGTCACATATATATGCTAATGTGTGTGTGTGTCATGAGTGAAGTGAGGTGTCAAGAGAGTTGTGTGTGTGTCTGTGTTAGTGAGACATGAGAGTGGGTGCCATGTGAGGATGTGTGTGAGTGTGTGAGAGGTCACATGAATGTGTGTGTGAGCTATGGCAACTGAAAACAATGTGGTATATGTGGTAAGAGGGAGTGAACTCAAGTGTGTGTGGGAAATGTATGTGTTACCTATGCACACTGTGTTTATAGGGAGACAGGAAATGAAGTGTCTAGTGAATCATGTGTACAGTGATAAGTGCAAGCCTGGAAAACAGTAAAATAGTGGAATGTTAAAGAACAGGGAAAACATTAGTGTGTGGCAATGCAACAATGTACAGGACAGTAATCAACTCTCAAAACAGTTCATGCAGTGAAGGGAAAGGAAATCATTTCATATAGTTCAGAAAAATAAAGAAGGGACAGGAAACCAATTCAGTGAACCAATTCACACCCATTTTGAAAAGGAAATCAGTGAACAATATAAAAAGATAACAGTGGCAGCAATGTGAACATCAATGTGGGTTATGAGGGATATCCTGGAATAGGAAAATAGTGCACTACCCTAAGAAAAATCTGGAAAAATAAACTCAGGATATCAATTCTCAGTTTTCAGTCTATTTCAAATCCAACACATTACCAAAATCCCATTCTCAAGTCATCAAGCCAAATTTGAATGTAAATCTTCATTCCCATGAACCAACAGATATGTGGGAGACATAAACAGTGGAAATAAAATATTACTAAACTGGGAATTAGAAAGTTAGGAAAATTAGAAAAATAATGTATCAGAGAATATCAGTCACTATGCATTCAACCCCATTTCGAAACCAATTTCCACATTTAAACCTAATTTAACTTGTAAACCTAATCTAATATAGATTATACATCATAATTAGGATCTAATTAACAAATTAAAACACAAATTTAACTAATAAAACTGAATCAAAACAGAGAATCCCATACAGTGTACTGATACGCACAGCGCACACACAATGCACGCACAAATGCATGTCCGACACGACACTAGGACTCATGAAACTTGGGGAGCCTCGTGTCAGTGTCAGCCCCGACCCATGTGTCGAATTTTTCGTGTCCACGTGGCATGTCCAGTGAGTTGTGGCCCCCGAGTTACAGGGAAAAGAAGTTTGTGCGCGCGCGCGAGTGCAACAGCGTGTTCCCGTGTCCGTAGCGACACGACACGAGACCAAAACATGTTCAGACCATTGAAAACCCATAAGCAAACACAAAACCTAGATTTCTATTCAAATAGAATGCTGAAATTAAATCGAAATGCCATTTGGGGCATTTCGTCAAACACATTCATATACGAACTGGTACGTGTCCGATACGGACACGTAATGGACTCGAATTCTAGGGTTAGCTAGTCCTACAGTTAGGTTAGGCCTAGGGCTTCCTAGATATGCAATAAAATCAATAATCTATGGTGTAGAATTGAAATTACCTATAGGTTGTAAATCCTCCAAAAAACTCCAAAGAGGGGTGTTCCTCTTGATAGCCAAACTTCTCCAAATTGCTCAAACTCTAAAATATCCGTACATAAACAGCAAGAACAGAAAAATTAGAACCTATAGCAATTGGTTTGGGGGGAAAGGAGTTAAATATAAATTTTTATGAATTAAGGAAGATGGAGACTCACCGCTTTCTAAACTTGCAAAATATTCCTAATGGAGGCTAGCCCTAATTTTTAGGAGGGGATTAAATAGGTGGGAATCCCTAGGCTTAGTATGGTCGGCCAAGTGGGATGGGCTAGAGCTAGGTTGCACTAGTATTGGGTTGGGCCTTTAAGGCTAAAATCACAAGTCATGACTTGTGAAACCACAAGCCATTTACTATTCAAATCAATTCCTAAATTTCCCAAATTAAATCTAATTGGTTAATTGTCACTAACTTAGTTCAAGCTAAGGTTACATAACCTAACAAAGTAGTCATGACCTAGGTTAGCCTCTAGGACAGTCTCCTAAGTCAACACCAGTCAAAGTCTAGAATAGCACCAAATCAAAAATGCTAAAAATCACTAAAAATTCTAATAATTATAATTAATAATAATAATTCCCAAAATAATTCCAAAATTTTAAAATTGACCAAAATACGCTAAAGCTAGAAATGTGGTAGTGACAAATCTATCCTCTTAAAATAATTTCGTCCTCGAAATTAAAGGCGAAACTAAACTGCTGAGAAGGATAGAAAAGTATACCTCAAGGTCCAAAAAGATAGGGCCGGTACCGCTCGCGCATCACATCCTCCCGCTCCCAGGTAGACTCTCCTGGAGAATGATGCCTCCATGCGACGCATACCAAGGGTATCACCTGGTTCCTCAGTACCTTCTCTCGGCGATCCAGAATCTCCACAGGCTGCTCTGGATAACTGAGAGTATGTCCAACCTCAATCTCCGAATGATCGAGCACATGGCTTGGGTCAGCCACGTACCGTCTCAACTGTGATACGTAGAATACGTTGTGAACTTCCACTTGTGCAGGTGGCAAGTCTAGCCTGTATGCCACGTCACCGACTCTCCCGTTGATAACGAAAGGGCCGATGAAGCGCGGGCTAAGTAGGGGTACAACTCGGGCGGGCTAAACCCGAGCCCGATCGGGTAAACCCGTTAATGGGTTGGGTTAGGGTTGAAGATACTCGGGTTCGGGCTCAGATTCGGGTTAAAATATTTCAACCCGATCAAAAATTGGGTTGGGCTTGAGTTCATGTGTCCCGATCCGCACCCTAGAGTAAGGGCACGAGAAGTGGGTACGTCCAGCCTACGCCGCAGTGTCGGCGGTAGAACGCTGTCCTAGGTTAATGCATCTAACTGTATAAGGCTAAACAGTTTATACTTCCCGAATTGGGGTGACATAGCAGAATGTAAACTCAATCACAACTAAGGAAGAAGAAGTACGATATTATATAAAACTCAAATAAAATACAGAAGATCAGAAGAGTCTAAGTGTCTAAGATAACATCTCAGCAAACATCCAGAAATATAAGTCTCAACTACTGAATATGAAAGAATATATACAATCCAGATCCCAAATAACAGTAATAGTAAAACCTAGACTAGGGAGCCTCAGTCTCTATAGCTTATGGATCCGGCTGGAAATCCAGATCACTGGTGTCATCTAAAGCTGTCTCGTAGTAGGTATCCACATAGGCCTCCTCCTCGTCCTCTGTAATATTTTCAACAGGTCCAGTCAGGACAGGAGCGAGCACAATACATCTCAACATATCATAGCAGGTTAGAATATATAATCATGCAGTAAAGTAAGATACAGGAAACTGAAAGAAATACAGTATGTAAACAGAGAGAGAGAACTGTAATAGAAATATCTACTATAAGTAGAAAACTAACAGTGGCTAGTGAGTCAGAGTACAATATAAACATGTGAATGACATAGAAGATTCTGGGAACTATACTATGGAGTAATTCTAGGAACTACACTACTTGGATATTATTCACATGTCTACTTCTACTCCACCGTACCCCCAATCAATACACAAGGATCCAATCAGGTTATGTTATGATTCCATGCAATGGCCCACAAGGGGTGATACATGGTAGGCCCATAAATGGATGATTCTGGAAATGCCCATAAATGGGTGATTCAGGGAATGCCCATAAATGGATGATTCAGGGAAGACTCTGTGATCATGAGAGTACATGTCACAAGTGATCGATGAACCGTGAAGCATAGTGATACACCATGTAAGTGAAACGCACAAAACATGTTGTATACGATGCTCCCTGAGGGGAAAACATCTCAAGAATGGATCCATATAGTACTAATCCGTGTTACCAACGTGACAGCATCAAGTAAAGTAATCTAAAGCAGGAAAATAATTCAAACAGGATATGAAATAATCAGAGAATGTACTCGCCTGATACCCTAAACAGCTGATATAAAAAAATGGCCAACTAGAGTCACAGAGTCCTAGTTATAGCAACATAGGTTATAAAGAGTTCAATTTATATGGTAATTAAAATTATAATACAATCTACATGATTCTAAGTCAATCTAGGTCAAAGTCAACTTTGGTCAACTATAAAGTCAAACTAGGTCAACTCTAGTTAACTGTGGTCAAACTAGCTAGGGTTGGGTCAACAATGGTCAACTAGTCTAGGTTAGTCAATTCAATGTCTAAACAAACTAAGTATATGCAAATCAAGTATCCAAGATAGCTATTAAATCATAGCCTAAGTCACATGCTAAACCAAGCACAAAACTAAACCATAAGCTAACAAGGCACACAAACTTAGTCATATAATGTATATAAATTATTCACATTCACATATTCATATACATAGATATATATAGGAATGCTATATATATAGGCACATACGTATATATATATATATATATATATATATATATATATATAGAAAGAGAGGTAAAAGAGTAAGTGAGTATGTGTGTGTTTGGCATGTGTATGAAAGAATATGTGTTAATGTTCTAAAATTTAGTGATAGGTAGGTGTATGTGACATGGGATACATGATGTCAAATGATGTATGAATGCATGTGTGTAAAAGGTTATAGGTTAACTCAGTTTATAGAAATACATACATACATACTTACCTTGTATACATGCATACATACATATCATGTATATTACATTTACATGATACATACATGTATACTTTTATTATATTATACTTACATTCATGCATATTAGATACTTGTATTTATATTAACATATTGCAAACATTCATTTCATTCATGCATATATGCCTTACCTACATGTTTTATACATATGCATATATTGTATATTCATATCATTTCATACATTAACATAGCGACATACAAACATACACACATCATATATTTCATACTTTGTATTACCTTACATATCATGTTATATATTATCATTCATTTCTTTCATATATTACATTATCTCTAAGTTGAATACATCATATATGGATACAATACATTATCTTGCATGCTTGCCTTCATATATTACATTCTATATTACCTATATACATGTATATCCTCCATTCATTCATGCTTGTATCATATACTCTACATTATCATACATGTTATCATTATATATTACATTACAATATTTATACATTATGCATTCATATCTATCATCACATATATATCTTGCATCTATATCTAGTATTCATTATATACTTTCATGCATACATTGTATATTATTCTTTCATTCATGCTTCGCTTATATGCATTATATTAATTGCATTCCTACATGCTTGCATTCAACCATATATATACATTAATGTAAAGAGAATATATATCATATATATATAAGATTTCATTCATCTAACATATCATGCATTACATACTCTATATTCATTAAATATCCATACTACATAGGCTCATTGGTTACACAAAATACATATATCGTATTATCACTCTTCTACTTAAAATCAATACTGTACCAATCGGGCATTAAATAAATTTTAGGAGTAAAGTATGTCGTAGCTGTTTGTCTTAGCTTTCCGAAACTTTAAACGGACCGCATTTTCGTGTCCGAAAGCTCCCGGAATCGCAAAAAACACCGTAACGCGTTCGTCTTTCATACAGCTGACACTCAAATAATTTACAGAAAGGTTCAGAACTAATTTGGCTTATTAAAATATATATTTGGAAAGCTAACTTCGATACGGTTCTTTTAAAAAAACGAAAGATAAATCGGAGTTCTAAACTAAAAGTTATGACATTTCTAATTTGCTTTGGTTAATAAAAACGTGGATGAATATTATGACGAATTTGGGTTGACCAAGATACTTGGATACCAACATAGGTATCCAAATGAAACTCATCTAACCATTCTAACTAAGATCAATCCACTCTCTAACCATTCTAAAATCAAATTTAAATATCTATTTAAACCGTTATCATACATACATACACATGGGGTGTCCTAATTTGGGATCTATCAAGTAGGACTCAAGACACATATCTAAAATCCTCAAGAGAGCTCCAAATGGCCTCAAATTTGAATCTAAATGAGACACATGCATGAGGATGGATCCTACGGATTCAAAACTAATTTATATGCAAAGAAAATCGATTTAGAGGATGAGTTTTACCTATTGGGAGTAGAATTCTAATGAAATCCTTTAGGACACGGCTCCGATACGAAGATCCCTCAAAGTGGACACTTCTCCTTGCACTCCTCTTCCAATCCTTGGTAGCACCCTTCCCTTGGAGAATAGGAATGATTGAGGGAAGGTTTAGTGAAGGAATGATTTAATTTGGAGATCAAATCAACGGGAAGGCTCTCTAAAATTGGGAAAGAACAAAAGAAAAATAAAAGAGGCAAGATTGTAATGAATGAAATGAATCATTCTCCCATAAAGGTGGCTATAATAAAGAGTCCATTAGGGCTAATGGGAAATGTCCTAATTGCCCCTCTCTAGTCTCATATGGTTAAGTCTAGACTAGGTTCAAGTTTGGGGTCAAAATGATCTATTTTTGAGTCTCTAACTTAACCATTCTAACATGATAAAAATTAGTTTAATAACTAACTTAATGTTGGGTCTTGTGAGCCATGCTTAACTTAATATTGGGTCCCATCTAGAGTTCAAGCTACCCGGGTCACAATACAAGTCGGAACGAGACGAAACTCAAACCCGACTAAACAAATCCAATAAAAATAATATTAAAAATATAAAATTTTTCCAAAATATTAAAATATAAAAAATGACCAAAATCATAATATATCAATTTAAATATTATTAAAATAATCTAAAATTCACCAATTAATCAAAATCCTAAATAATTCAAAAGTCACAAAATGAGCAAAATACCCTTAGCCTAAAAAGTTGTAAATAGTCATTCTAATCACATGGTTAGGTCCCCATGGTCATGGTTAGTCTCTAAGCTTAGCAAAACTAGAGATTAACTAGTTAACCATCAAAATCACAATTCAATATTTTAAAATAGTTTTAAATTGATTAAAAAATTACCAAAAATCACAACATGAGTTAAATCCTATTATCGATTAATCAAAATTATAAAAGTTCTAAATTACCCTCATTTTAGAAAAGTGGGTGTTACAAGTCTACCCTCCTTAGAAGAATTTCGTCCTCGAAATTAAGATGATCGTACTTTTTCTAGAGTCTCGTCCCCAATAATCATGGTCTCAGAACTTAACTAAATCATACGATTAAAAATGATGGCATACAGGGTCATGGCATATGGTGGTAGTGAAAGTCTCATCTAGGTATAATAGTCATGCTAACCAAAAGGGTCATAGGGTATCAAATATACAAGCAATCGGGGGTGTTAAACTGAAAAAGATACAAAAATAACAAATTATCAAAACTGTAAGGCAGTCTACCATCCTATATAAAATTGGTACTTATCAGAAAATAAAATAAGATAACTACCATTTATCTATAAAGCGGTACTATTCAAAGAAAAATCAAAATCAAAAGTTAAAGAATGAAAGTCAATTGCATTGAAATCCAATCACAATATATATATATATATATAGAGAGAGAGAGAGAGAGAGTGTTAGAGAGGGAAAAGCTAGCATTATGTAAAGGTTATATGGTTAGTGCGTGTATGGGTGTATGTGGACATGTTCATAGTGTTAGATAGTAGACGTGTGTGTGTGTGAAATATACATGAAAGTGTATAAGAGGATTTGGGTTTCAAAACAATAGCTATCAAGTTACACTACTCATGGCATATTGGTTAAACAATCTACAATGCACAACCTATTTACTCATAACATGCATGGCTAACCATTTATATACATATATCTATATGTATAGAGAGGTAGAGATTTAGTTATTTATCTACATACATTATAACCTGTATGCATAAACTATATATATATACCTATATAGATATATGAACATAACATAGAGATGAATGGTCAGGTTTACATGGCAGTTGTGAACATTAGTGTACATTAGTGTAGAGTGTCAAGAGTACAAGGGGTTATAACTTAAAATGAAGGGTTCAATCATTCAGTTCAGTTTAACATTACATATTAAATCTGAAATTGAACTAAACATTTAAAATCAATGTGAAAAATGTTAACATGTATACAGTTTTAGGATTTTAGAAAAATTCGAACATCAAACAAACCCAATGTTTATCACAACCTAACATGTAAAATTATGAAACCTAACATTATATCCCTACATACAACAATGTATAAACCTTAAAATATTACTTTTAAAAACAGAAATTTGAACTAATATTTAAAATCAAGTATTAAGGGTTAATATGCACACAGTCTCAGATTTGATAAGTTCAAACACAAAACTCAACCGATTTTTTTAAGAATTGAAACCTAGTGTATAAGATACATGTGCAGTGATGTAAACAAAACTAACAATATGAAATTTATATTTAAATTACGAATTTAAACTGGAAAAATAGAGAACTAGTCTCTGATACTGTACTGTATCAGAATATTGGGGTTTTGAGAATTTAAACATCAACAACATATAAATATGCATTTAGATGGGTTGATAATCAAAGTGTAGCATGCATACGTGTCAGACAAAGTGTCTGTGTCCACTGTATATATTCTCATGTTCCAACATAAAAATCAAATTCTATATCAAGACCAACATTTAGATTCCTACCAAGATTGCAAAGGAGGTGATTGATGTAATCAAGACAGTTTTATTATTATTATTATTATTTAATACAAGAATAATATCAAGAAGGAAATAACGATAAAATCTGTTCTGCTTATCTGTTTAAAAGAAGGAACCATTTTGAAACCAGAGCTATAATATCAAATCCAAGATAAGGTCTAGCAAAATCATCGATTCATTATTTTAAGAAGAGATTCATAGTAAGAAGTTACACAAAGGTTTATAATACAGCTAAAGCTACTTCTACTCCTAAGTTAAATAATGAGAAACAAAACAAAAAAAATAATTTTTTTTTGAAAGACTGAACAAAAGTAGAGAAAACTTGTTCAAGAGCATTTAAGGTACATTCTGATAATCATATGCGTCTATCCAAAATCATGGTGTTCAAAATCTTCGTCATACTAGTAAGCAAGGCTACGATAATCACAGAGTCCTCAACTTAGGCACATACCTCTAGAATTATGGTATTTAAAATTTTTGCGATGCCGCTAGCTTGGCTGCGAAAACCTTAAATTCCCACATCCGAGAAATATATCAATGTCAGACTATATGTCTTCACCTTGCTGGCTAATGTGACTGTAGAAGACTAGATTCTATAATTTAGATGACCTAGCCCATATAATTTCATCTTGACAAAAATTAAATTAAATCAACAATGGATACCCAAAAATTAAATTTATCAACGAACATCAAGATTCATAAATGAACAAAAATCCATCAAATCATATAAATACAAACTCGGATGCAACAGCTAACATTAAGATTCAAAATTCAATAATCATCCATTAAATTCAATAAATACAAACTCAAATTTAACAATAGAAGTAAAGATAAATCAAATCAAGGGAAGAAGAGTTTTCAAATCGTAGTTAAAATAAGATTCTCAAGGGTCGTCCCAGGAATCTCTCAAGGGATCCTAACTGTGATTGAGTACCTTCAAAAATATATCCTAATCCTACTGCAGGATGTAGTGGTACTCTAGTTCGAATACCACTACACAAACTCGACCTGCATGGGCCACCACTAAAAATGTGTCACGACCCGCACCCTAGAGTAAGGGCACGAGAAGTGGGTACGTCCAGCCTACGTCGCAGTATCGGCGGTAGAACGCTATCCTAGGTTAATGCATCTAACAGTATAAGGCTAAACAGTTTATACTCCCCGAATGGGAGTGACATAGCAGAATGTAAACTCAATCACAACTAAGAAAGAAGAAGTACTTTATGATATAAAACTCAAATAAAAATACAGAAGATCAGAAGAGTCTAAGTGTCTAAGATAACAACTCAGCAAACATCCAGAAATACAAGTCTCAACTACTGAATATGAAAGAATATATACAATCCAGATCCCAAATGACAGTAATAGTAAAACCATGACTAGGGAGCCTCAGTCTCTATAGGTAATAGATCCGACTGGAAATCCGGCTCACTGGTGTCATCTAGTGCTGTCTCGTAGTAGGTATCCACACAGGCCTCCTCCTCGTCCTCTGTAATATTTTCAACAGGTCCAGTCAGGACAGGAGCGAGCACAATACATCTCAACATATCATAGCAGGTTAGAATATATAATCTTGCAGTAAAGTAAGATACAGGAAACTGAAAAAAATACAGTATGTAAACAGAGAGAGAGAACTGTACTAGAAATATCTACTATAAGTAGAGAACTAACAGTGGCTAGTGAGTCAGAGTATAATATAAACATGTGAATGGCATAGGAGATTCTGGGAACTATACTATGGAGTGATTCTGGGAACTACACTACTTGGATATTATTCACATGTCTACTTTTACTCCCCCGTACCCCCAATCAATACACAAGGATTCAGCCAGGTTATGTTATGATTCCATGCAATGGCCCATAAGGGGAGATATATGGTAGGTCCATAAATGGGTGATTCTGGAAATGCCCATAAATGGGTGATTCAGGGAATATCTATAAATGGGTGATTCAGGGAAGACTCTGTGATTATGAGAGTACATGTCACAAGTGATGATGAACCGTGAAGCATAGTGATACACCATGTAAGTGAAACGCACAGAACATGTAGTATATGATGCTCCCTAAGGGGATAACATCTCAAGAATGGATCCATATAGTACTAATCCGTGTTACCAACGTGACAGCATCAAGTAAAGTAATCTAAAGTAGAAAAATAATTCTAACATGATATGAAATGATCATAGAATGTACTCGCCTGATACCCTGAACAGCTGATATAAAAAGATGACCAACTGGAGTCACAGAGTCCTAGTTATAGCAACATTGGTTATAAAGAGTTCAATTTATATGGTAATTGAAATTATAATACAATCTACATGATTCTAAGTCAATCTAGGTCAAAGTCCACTTTGGTCAACTATAAAGTCAAACTAGGTCAACTCTAGTTAACTGTGGTCGAACTAGCTAGGGTTGGGTCAACAATGGTCAACTAGTCTAGGTTAGTCAATTCTAGGTCTAAACAAACTAAGTATATGCAAATCAAGTATCCAAGATAGCTATTAACTCATAGCCTAAGTCACTTGCTAAACCAAGCACAAAACTAAACCATAAGCTAACAAGGCACACAAACTTAGTCATATAATGTATATATATTATTCACATTCACATATTCATATACATAGATATATATAGGAAAGCTATATATATATAGGCACATACATATATATATATAGAGAGAAAAAGAGAGGTAAAAGAGTAAGTGAGTATGTGTGTGTTTGGCATGTGTGTGAAAGAATATGTGTTAATGTTCTAAAATTTAGTGATAGGTAGGTGTATGTGACATGGGATACATGATGTCAAAGGGTGTATGAATGCATGTGTGTAAAAGGTTATAGGTTAACTCAGTTTATAGAAATACATACATACATACTTACCTTGTATACATGCATACATACATATCATGTATATTACATTTATATGATACATACATGTATACTTGTATTATATTATACTTACATTCATGCATATAAGATACTTGTATTTATATTAACATATTGCAAACATTTATTTCATTCATGCATATATGTATTACCTACATGTTTTATACATATGCATATATTGTATATTCATATCATTTCATACATTAACATAGAGACATACAAACATGCACACATCATATATTTCATACTTACATATCATGTTATATATTATCATTCATTCCTTTCATATATTACATTATCTTTAAGTTTAATACATCATATATGGATACAATATATTATCTTGCATGCTAGCATTCATATATTACATTCTATATTACCTATGTACATGTATTTCCTCCATTCATTCATGCTTGTATCATATACTCTACATTACCATACATGTTATCATTATATATTATATTACAATATTTATACATTATGCATTCATATATATCATTACATATATATCTTGCATCCATATCTAGCATTCATTATATACTTTCATGCATACATTGTATATCATTCTTTCATTCATGCATCGCTTATATGCATTATATTAATTGCATTCCTACATGCTTGCATTCAACCATATATACACATTAATGTAAAGAGAATATATATCATATATATATATAATTTCATTCATCTAACATATCATGCATTACATACTCTATATTCATTTAATATCCATACTACATAGGCTCATAGGTTACACAAAATACATATATCGTATAGTCACTCTTCTACTTAAAACCAATACTGTACCAATTGGGCATTAACTAAATTCTAGGAATAAAGTATGTCGTAGATCTTTGTGTTAGCTTTCCGAAACTTTAAACGGATCGCATTTTCGTGTCCGTAAGCTCCCGGAATCGCAAAAACACCGAAACACGTTCGTCTTTCGTACAGCTGACACTCAAATAATTTTACAGAATGTTTTAGAACGAATTTGGCTTATTAAAATATATATTTGGAAAGCTAACTTCGATATGGTTCTTTTAAAAAAATGGAAGATAAATTGGAGTTATAAACTAAAGGTTATGACATTTCGAAGTTGCCTTGGTTAATAAAAACGTGGATGAATATTATGACGAATTTAGGTTGACCAAGATACTTGGATACCAACATAGGTATCCAAATGAAACTCATCTAACCATCCTAAATAAGATCAATCCTGTCTCTAACCATTCTAAAACCAAATTTAAATATCTATTTAAACCATTATCATAAATACAAACACATGGGGTGTCCTAATTTGGGATCTATCAAGTAGGACACAAGACACATATCTAAAATCCTCAAGAAAGCTCCAAATGGCCTCAAATTTGAATCTAAATGGGACACATGCATGAGGATGGATCCTACGGATTCAAAACTAATTTATATGCAAAAAAATCGATTTAGAGGATGGGTTTTACCTATTGGGAGTGGAATCCCAATGAAATCCTTTAGGACACGGCTCCGATACGAAGATCCCTCAAAGTGGACACTTCTCCTTGCACTCCTCTTCCAAT
This sequence comes from Iris pallida, assembly GCA_029216955.1. Classification (NCBI taxonomy): domain Eukaryota; kingdom Viridiplantae; phylum Streptophyta; class Magnoliopsida; order Asparagales; family Iridaceae; genus Iris; species Iris pallida. Next base: position 2,429,356 of record JANAVB010037414.1, on the reverse strand, counting down.
CCTTGGTAGCACCCTTCCCTTGGAGAATGGGAATGATTGAGGGAAGGTTTGGTGAAGGATTGATTTGATATGGAGATCAAATCAATGGGAAGGCTGTCTAAAATTGGAGAAGAACAAAAGGAAAATAAAAGAGGCAAGATTGTAATGAATGAAATGAATCATTCTCCCCTAAAGGTGGCTGCCATAAAGAGTCCATTAGGGCTAATGGGAAATATCCTAATTGCCCCTCTCTAGTCTCATATGGTTAAGTCTAGACTAGGTTCAAGTTTGGGGTCAAAATGATCTAGTTTTGAGTCTCTAACTTAACCATTCTAACATGATAAAAATTAGTTTAATTAACTAACTTAATGTTGGATCTTGTGAGCCACGTTTAACTTAATATTGGGTTCCATCTAGAGTTCAAGCTACCCGGATCACAATACAAGTCGGAACGAGACGAAACTCAAACCCGACTAAACAAATCCAATAAAAATAATATTAAAAATATAAAATTTTCCCAAATATTAAAATATAAAAAATGACCAAAATTATAATACATCAATTTAAATATTATTAAAATAATCTAAAATTTACCAATTAATCAAAATTCTAAATAATTCAAAAGTCGCAAAATGACCAAAATACCCTTAGCCTAAAAAGTTGTAAATAGTCATTCTAATCACATGGTTAGGTCCCCATGATCATGGTTAGTCTCTAAGCTTAGCAAAACTAGAGATTAACTAGTTAACCATCAAAATCACAATTCAACATTTTAAAATAGTTTTAAATTGATTAAAAAATTACCAAAAATCACAACATGAGTTAAATCTTATTATCGATTAATCAAAATTATAAAAGTTCTAAATTACCCTTATTTTAGAAAAGTTGGTTTTACATCATGTGTCGGGTTACCCGAAGAACCCGAAACCCGACTTATATATATATATATATATATATATATATAATATATATATATATATATATATATATATATATATATATATATATATATATATATATATTTAAAAAGTTTATATATATATATATATATATATATATATATATATATATTTAAAAAGTTTATATATATATATATATAAACTTTTTAAATATATATATATATATATATATATATATATATATATATATATATATATATATATATATATATATAAACTTTTTAAATATATAAACTTTTTAAATATATATATAAACTTTTTAAATATATATATATATATATATATATATATATATATATATATATATATATATATATATATATATATATATAAAAATATATATAAACTTTTTAAATAAAAAGTTTAAATCCTAAATTTCTTCACTCAAACTCTTCAACTCCTTATCCTAAATCTTATTTCAGTTTGTATTTTGTAATGATCAAGACTTGATTGTTATTTGATTATGTGTCTAATATTACTTTTGTTTAAAATTATTTCAAATATTATATTAGAACCCGATAAACCCGATGTACCCGACCCAACCCGAGTTCAACCCGATCCTCCTGACTCGGTCTTGGACTTCATATGTGGAACCCGAGGTCAGACCGGGCTTGGGCTCGGGCTAGGCTTATGATTTACCGGGTTGGGCTCGGGTTGACCTAAAGCCCGACCCAACCCGCCCGAGTTGCACCCCTAAGGCTAAGCTTCCCACCTCCACCAAAATGTATCGTACCACGTGTCGGAGATATCCGCAGAAAAATTATGTCTCCAACCTAATCACAAGCAAGGTCTCAAGTTACTAAAAAATCAAGCACGATCAATCAAACAAAACAAAATACAACCTAATTCTAATCCTATCTCTAAAATTGTACCTCAAACTCCAACGTCCTCCGGTGGCTATCGGCCCAGTGCCGATGTCTGTCCTGCGCCATGCGAAGTCTGTCCCTGATGAGCTTCACCTTCTCGGCTGCGTCAACAACCATCCCTGGCCCCAGTAAAGCTCGCTCTCCAACATCATCCCAAGATAAGGGTGTACGACACCTACGCCCGTACAGAGCCTCAAAAAGGGACATCTCAATGCTGGCCTGATAACTGTTGTTGTAAGCAAACTCCACCAAATGTAGATGATCCTCCCAGGAACCTCCAAAATCCAGGACACACGTCCGCAGCATATCCTCAAGTGTCTGAATAGTCCTCTTTGACTGTCCGTCCGTCTGGGAGTGGTATGCAGTACTAAACTTGAGCTGAGTGCCCAAACTAGTCTGCAGACTCCTCCAAAAAATGGAAAGTAATACGACTATCCCGATCTGAGACAATGCTAACGGGAACTCCGTGAATCCTGACTATCTGCCTCATATACAACTCCGCAAGCCTCTCTGTAGACGTACCCACCTTGAATGGTAAGAAGTGGGCCGATTTGGTCAACCTGTCAACGATGACCCAAATCGTGTCTTTCCTTCCTGGTGTACGCGGCAACCCAGATACGAAATCCATAGTGATATGTTTCCACTTCCACGCTGGAATAGGCAACGGTTGCAATAATCCTTCGGGCCTCTGCCTCTCTGCCTTGACCTACTAACAGACCAAGCATCTAGCTACGAAGTGGGATACCTCCCGCTTCATTTCGTACCACCAGACATGCTCTCGCAGATACTTGTACATCTTATTGGCACCAGGATGTATAGAGTACTGCGATCTGTGAGCCTCTTACATGATCTACTCTCTGAGCTCCCCACTAGGCACACATAATCTGGAACCGTACCTCAAGGCACCATCCTCTGCAAGTGAAAACTCGTCATCCACCAATCCTGTACGAACCTGTTCTCGGATACACCGCAGAGCTACATCCTCGAACTGCTTTGCCTTGACCCTCTCCATCAAGTCCGACTGTATCTGAAGGCCCCATAACTGCATATGCACTCCGGGCACGATCACCTCAATCCCAAGGCTCTCCAAGTCTGCAAGCAAGTGCCGATCCAAAGTCAAACACATGGCTGTCGGATACCTACTCAAGGCATCGGCAACCACGTTGGCCTTCCCCGGGTGATACTGAAGTGAGATGTTAAAGTCCTTCATCAACTCTAGCCATCTGTGCTGCCTCATGTTGAGCTCTTTCTGTGTAAACACATACTTCAAGCTCTTGTGATCTGTGAAAATCTCTACCCTGTCGCCATACAGATAGTGCTTCCACAACTTTAAAGCAAAAATCACCGCTGCCAACTCCAGGTCATTGGTAGGGCAGTTCTTCTCATGGGGACGTAATTGCCTGGAAGCATAGGCAATCACCTTTCTATGCTGCTGCAAGACACAACCCAGCCCCTTCCCTGAAGCATCACTATAAATAGTGAATCCACTCGATCCTGAAAGCAATGTCAGAATCGGAGCTGTCGTAAGCCGCTTCTTCAACTCATCAAAGGCTGCCTGACACTCCTCTGACCAAACATACTCAGCATCCTTCCGGGTCAACCGAGTCAACGGCTCTACAACCTGGTAGAAATCCTGCACAAATCTCCTATAATATCCTGCCAGCCCTAGGAAACTCCTGATCTCTGCCACTGAAGTCGGCGTTGTCCAAGCCTCAACTGATGTGATCTTCTTCGGGTCCACTGAGATACCATCTCTCGTCACCACATGACCCAAGAAGTCAACTCTGTCTAGGAAGAACTCGCACTTCGAGAGCTTTCCGTACAGCCTCTCCCTCCTGAGTGTCTCCAGCACTACTCTCAAGTTCTCCTCGTGATCTTCCTCTGTCTTAGAATATACCAAGATATCATCAATGAATATCACCACGAACTTGTCCAAGTACTGGTGGAACACCTTGTTCATAAGGTTCATAAATACTGCTGGTGCATTGGTCAGTCCAAACGGCATAACCAAAAACTCAAACTTTCCGTATCGCGTCCTGAAAGCGATCTTGGGAATATCCTCCCCCTTCACCTTTACCTGGTGATAACCTGACCTCAAATCAATCTTGGAGAACACCCGAGTTCCGCTCAACTGATCAAAGAGATCATCGATCCGCGTCAGTGGATATCTTTCTTAATTGTCAGGATGTTAAGTGTCCTTTAGTCGATACACATCCGTACCGACCCATCCTTCTTGGGTACGAAAAGTACCGGTACACCCCAAGGTGAAGAACTCGATCGGATGAAGCCCTTGTCCTGCAGCTCATCCACCTGCTTCTTCAGCTCCACCAATTCGTTGTTGTTCACTCGATAGACATGCTGAGAAATCGGTTCCACATCGGGAACCAAGTCTATCGAGAACTCTACATCCTTGTCCGGTGGAAGCCCTAGTAACTCCTCTGGGAATATGTCCATAAACTCTACGATCAAGGGATACGAAGCCACCTGCTCCTCAACTGAAGCTCCACAGAAGACTCCGCCATCCTGCGCTGTCTGCCGCCGGGTGTACTCAAACTATGGCTCTCCAGGCGTCCCAAACAAAATTCTACCCCCTCGGCAATCAATGCGGGCGTGGTGTCTACTCAGCCGGTCCATACCTAATACAATATCGTAGTTCGGTAGTGGTATAACGAGTGGACTCACTCCCAACTCTCGGCCTCCCAATAAGACACTCCGCCCTTTGCAAACATCACTCACGAGGATGACTCCACCCCCGGTCGTGATCTTGCAGGTCCTAGGCAATGGTTTAGAAACCAGACTGTGTCTAATAGCATACGATACTGACACAAAGCTGTGGGAAGCCCCGAAATCAAAGAGTGCAAATGGTAGAAGGGAGTCGAGAAGAACCGAACCTGCTATCAGCTCTCCGATGGCCTCTGCATCCTCAGCCGCCATGGCAAAAGATCGCCCGTGCTGTCCAGCTCGTGCCTGCTGCTGGTGCTGCTGGAACCTCTGCGGCTGGGTCTGCAGGGCTGGTCCCCTCTGCTGGCATGTTGGAGCCTTGGCTCCACCTTCCTGAGCTCCTCGTCCAAAAGCCCCAGGGCAATCCCTCAACTGGTGATCTCCAGTACCACAAAGTAGGCACTTTCCTAGCTTCTTCCTGCACTCATTGATCATGTGCTTCGGCTTCTTGCAAAAGGCACAAACGACTACCTGTTGCTGATGGGGTGCCTGCTGCTGATGCCTCTGTTGCTGCTGCACCTGCTGAAAAGGTACACGACCCTGCTGCTGATACTGCTGAACTGGCCTCTGCTGCTGAAAGTGCTACTGGAAGTGAGGCCTCTTGGCCTGCCCCTGACTGCTGCTGCCACCCTGGAAGTCACGACCCCTTTTCTGCTTCAGCCTTAGGTCATCTTCCGCCGCCATAGCCCCAGAAAATATCTCTGCAAAGGTGGCATTCCGGTAGCTCTTAGTCAGCGACCGAACCTCTCTAATCAAGCCCTGGCAAAACTTTCTCGCCTTCGTCTTCTCAGTCAAGTCATCTATGATATGGACCAGTCTACAAAACTCCCCAGCATACTCAGCTGCAGTCTGGTTCCCCTGAACCAGACCCCCGAACTGTGCCTCGATACCTCCCAAGGCCACATCAGGAAAGAACTGCTCCTTAAAAAGCTCCTTGAACTAGGCCCAAGTCTGGCCCTCAACTTCCACCCTGGGATCTGCCTGATACCACGCACGGGCTAAGTCCTGCATCTGACTGCCCGCCTCCACGATCTGGAGTCGATCTGGTATCTCCGCCAGTCGGAAGATCTCCTCGATATGCACTATCCAGTCGTCTGCAATATGGATGCCCTCTGTGCCGAAGAACTCCCAAAGGTGCATCTTTTTGAAGTCCTGAATGTCCTTCTCCCTCCGACGGGGCTGCTGCTGGGCCTCCTGAGCTGTAATCATCTCGACTGTAGTGTGAACCAGCTGGTGTACCTCATCGATCCCCTGGCAGAAATCGGTAGTCTGCCTCGTCTGCTGCTGCTGATGGGACTCCAGAATCCTCTCCACGAAGGAGAAGAGATGTGCAGCATCTACCATTCCCGCAGGCGGAGGCTGCTACGGTGGAATGATCTCAGGAATCACAATGCTCGGCCTCCTGGCTGGTGGAGGTGCTCCTCCAAAAGCTGCAGAGGCACCGACTCCTGAGGGCTGCAATGGCCCTGTGGTACCGGGAGCTGGCTGCTGCTGTGGTCGAGAGGTGCTAGACCCCTCTCCAGTGTCTTCCGTCCTGGGGCGATGCAATCTCGTCTCAACCATCCCGGAGACACAGATCAAACAAGAAACAATTACTGAGAATGAGTCAAAATATCAAAGGAGGACAGTTTAAAATTCTAAGGAAGACAATAAGTAGCAAAATAGATATACGGAATCTGATAAGGAATTTTTTTCTAGTGTAATTGAGTACCTTCAAAAATATACTAATTTCTACTGCAGGCTGCAGTGATATTCTAGTTCGAATACCACTACATTTCCAACCTAGACCTGCATGGGCCACCACTAAAACGTGTTACGACCCGCACCCTAGAGTAAGGGCACGAGACGTAGGTACGTCCAGCCTACGCCGCAGTGTCGGCGGTAGAATGCTGTCCTAGGTCACAACATCTAACAGTTTAAGGTAATAACAGTTATACTCCCCGAATGGGGGTAACATAACAGGATATATCTCAATCACAGCTAAGGTATAATACGATAAGATAGAATGATATAAAAGATGCAAGATCCAAATCTACAGGAAATACAAATAGAGAGAGAGCTAAGTGTCTAGATAAACTCCACTAACATCCAGACATAATACAGATCAAAATATATACAACTCAACTCCAAATACTATAAAATAAGATAAAGACATCTATGGAGCAACAGTCTCTACTGCTAAGGGATCCGACTGGAAGTCCGGATCGCAAGTGTCCTCTAAGGCTGTCCCATAGAAAGTGTCTAAGCAGGCCTCCTCCTCGTCCTCTGTAAAATTATCAACAAGTCCAATCAGGACGGGAACGAGCACATATCTCTCAAAATAATTCATAGCAGGTTAGGAGTATAAAGCATGCAATAGTGTAAAATACAGGAAGTACTGAAAAGAAAGTACGAGTAAACAGGAGATATTTGTAACTGAAAGTAAATATATGATAGTAAAGACTGTAAGTGTCTATGTGATTTAGAGTACAATATGGTTATGTAAACGGCTTAGGAGCACATGAATACCTACTTGTAACACCTATATTCTGAATACGTATTTTGTCAAGCTTGCATGTATTTCAGACCTGTATTTATTTTCTCGAATTTTGGCATGTACTTGTAATTGGTTTGACTTGCAGATTTTGGTTCTCGTAATTGGGTTTTACCTGGCTTGGTTTATTTTGTGGAGGAGAATTGGTTTGATTTGGTTTGGTTTGGTTTAACATGCATTGGAACACCTTAGCCTATGTTCAACCCTCATTCCACCACAACCTACCCTCTTTCTTCTACACAACACTCCATCCATAGGCAAGTGTACCTTGCCACCACATGAGAACCACATTTTATTTGTTCATTAGCTAGATTAGGCCATGATGATCAATATTAGAACTTGACATTTTGTGATTTGCAGTCTCCATTGTTCTTGATCTAGGTTTTAACTATATTCGAATTTATATGGTTTTGATCGATTTTGGTTGGATTTTTGTGGGTTTTGATGCTTCCATGTGGAAGAGAACTCAATTTTACTTAAGTTAGAACTTTAAAAATCTAGATTTCGCTTTGATTTGACAAAGATATGAAAATTTGAATTCTTGGTGTTCTTGGTGTTCTTCTCGGCCTAGAGTAGCAGCCTGCAGCCTGTGCTCTTTAGCGCAGAGCTGGACTGCGCACCCCGTCTCGGCCTGCGCTCTTTAGCACAGTGCCGACCGCGCTGCTTGCCCCTTGGCGAACTGCGCTCAGCCCCATGCGCCAACCATTCTTGCGTATTTTACCCCTGCGCAGTTCACTCCTGCGCAGTCTGTCCCTGCGCAGTTCACTCCTGCCCAGTCTGCTCCTGCACAATCTACCCCTACGCAGTTCAATCCTGTGCAGTCCGCTTATGCGCCACCTATACCCCTGCACATCTCATCCTGTGCAGTTGGCTCTCCGCGCACTTGACTCCTGAGCACTTGGCCCACGCGCCATCTGCCCCTGCGCCCTGTGCCCCAGCACACTTGGCACCCTGCACAGCTGACACCCAGCGCAATCCAACCCCTGACCCCTTACGCAAACCATTGGCTCTTGGAGTTTTGGTTTTATTTCTTTAAGCTTGGCTCTTCTATAGCCCTTTTGTCAGGAACTTGATTATACTTAATATGCTTCGAATGACTATTGTACATGGCATGGTATGACAAGGAACTAGCATAACACGACAGTGACCCGTAGTGGTGCACTCCTGACATGACCAACCTGACATGATAGTGGCCCGTCGTGGCGCACTCCTAACAAGTACCCTGACATGATTTATCTTGATGCTGTTGTGACGGCTAACTTGACTCGTATAATCAACTTGACACCGTGGGTGTTCCTGCTTGCTTGCTTGTGCAATCTACTTGTCTTGTCTTGCATCATGTCTAGGATGTGACTCCCTGGTTCCCACGGTCAGGGATTCATACTGAATATGGATTAGGCTAATGACTAGATCAAACTATAGTTCATGAAGAATTTCCAGTCACAAGCAATCTCGTTATCTGGGCGCTCTTAATTGGACTTGTAGCTTGCCGACGAGTAGAGCACATTTCCAGCGCACTGTCATGTGTTGTACCCTCTAAGTCACCTAAGGGTATATCGTCTTCCGGGCGATGTACCCAACCATACTCTCAATCTACGGAAGGATAACTGGATGGTCTGCAGGTCTTGGGATTGAGAAATTCTCACTTGCATCTTGTTAGTAATTAGGCTTGTGATAACCCTAGTTAGTTAAAGTAGTAAGCCGTAGAATTTGCTTGGCCGCTTGTGAATGGATGATGTCTAGCCCTGTCTAAGTCTTGTCTAGTTCTTGTACCCTGATCCTCCTGAACATGATTATTTTACTTATCTTTAACAATAAATGGGTAGAGACAAGGTGCTATTCAGGCAAAGGGTTACAACCCCGGTCCTTGTTTGGTTACGGGTTGTAACCTAGCTTCCGGAATGGTTCCATGTCCCTAGTCGTTTATTGTCTTGTTGCACTCTTATTTATTTGTACCTTCTTCCATTTCTTTTCTTATGTTCTGATATGCTGGCTTTTGTTCTTATTTCGTGGCCTCCTTTGTGGCACTTGCTCTTTCTGGGGTTTGACCCAGCTGGTTTTGTGTGGCCAGATTTCGGAGCAGCTCCCGAGGATCTACCGAACCTCCAGCCCGATGGTGGCGACTAGAAGGAACCCGGGCTACGAGTGGGTTTTCTATTTTGTTTCGCTCACTCTATTGTAAAGTTATTCTTTTGAGGCGTTTAGCCGACGAGCACCTGTTAGCTCGATGCACTTTACTTACTGTCTGCCTACAGGCTGTAAACATGATTAACAAATCCTAGGGTTGATCATGTATGACTAAACTCTTGCTAGTCCTCGTATTTTGTACGACTAGCTTCATGATCAACTGAATGTGTAATATTTGGGACGCCTTTTATTGTATATTTGGTGGTCAAACATCTTGTACTTATATTACTTGCTTGAGATTGAGACAATAGGCTTGACCTTAAGAGACCGTTGGCTTGCAGTAAACCCTCATATCTAGACAGCCGTGACCGTATAGTTGAGATGTATTCTATTTTAATGTACGTAGCTGACTATGTACGCCCCCGCTCTCCAGTATTCTGGTTCTGGGGCGTGACATGGATTAAGTGGTGGCCCATGCAGGTCTTGTCAATCAAAAAATGTGAGGGTTTACCGAATAGATGTCTCAATCAGTATTCGCCCTTGATCTCCGCCCGTATTTTCAAATTCCTGAAATTCTTGTCCTGATTACATGCTTGTATCGTTGATCTGTCCTGGTCCTTCCTTATTGTTTTCCTGTGTCGTCTTCTTCAGCGACACTATACCTGACCCTGCCAATCAGCAAGGAGGAGCACCTTCCGTGGACCAGCAGCAACCTGGAGATCAAGCCCAGCATTTCGGAGTCGCCTCCAGAGTGATACCTACTGGAGGAGAATCCCCAGTTCGGCCCGTCCAGCCTATGGAACTTGATGATGGCACCTTGGTGGGTCTTATCAGGACCTTGATAGCTTCTCAGGATCGTAGAAGAGACGCCTTGCACCAGACTGTGGCAGATGCTTTGACCAGAGGCGGTCACCCAGGGAACAGCGCAGCCAACAGCTTCAAGCGCCTGAACCCTCCCTTCTTCGACGGCAGTGAAGATGCGATTGCCGCGGACGCTTGGCTTCAGGATACCGAGGTGATTCTGGAAGCAGCTAGGACACCTGAGAATGAGAAGGTGGCGGTGGTACGCCTGCAGTTGTTGGACTTAGCTCGCAATTGGTGGGCAGCGCAAGCCATGGGATTAATGGCGCCCATTGCTTGGGCAGTATTTAGAGAGAGATTCCAGACAAAGTATTTTGATGCTGTGGCTCGGTACGACCTACAGACGAGATTTACCAACTTGAAGCAAGGAGGCAGAACAGTCGACATTTATGCATCTGAGTTTTCTAGGCTCAGTAGGTTTACCCCCACCTTGGTGGCGACCGAGTTTGATAGGGCCCAACGGTTCCAGCAGGGACTGCATTTTGAGATCTTGTTGGCAGTCGAACAGTTCGAGCACCAGACGTTCGATGCAGTATTGAGGGCAGCTAGGAGGCATGATTACACCTCCCAGAGGATCGTGGATAGAACCGGAGGTAGGAAGCGGTCCCACAGTCAGATGCACCAATCATCGGCTCCAGCCCCGGCAGCTAGGGGATTGACCATTGGAACTTCGAGGCGACGGCCTCAGTAATGTCGGTTCAGCATTCAACCCCGACGTACCCGCAGCAGCAGAAGCAGAAGCAGACTTCCGCAATAGGATGTTCACATTACGGGAAGCCAGGCCATGTAGTGGCAGATTGTCGTAGGGCGCAAGGATTGTGCCTAGTTTGTGGAGCGGCAGATCACAAGATAGGAGCCTACCCGAATAGAGGTAGTTCTTCCTCTTCCAACCTAACTAGTCCATCGGTTAGGGGACCAGCACCCATGCAGCAGCAGCAGTACTCGAGACCATTGTTGCCTCAGGCCCAGGCATTCCAGCAGCAGTGTGCCCAGGCTCCAGTGCAGAGCAGGCAGAGAGGTTTCCAGCAGAGGGGACCCGCAGCTAGAGGTCAGGCCATTATGATGGCTATGGAAGAAGAAGTTGCACCAGGTGAAGTAGTGGCAGGTACTATTCTCGTCAACTCCTTTCCAGCTTCAGTATTATTTGATTCTGGTGCATCGCATTCATTCATGTCTGCACGATTCGCGACACGGATAGGACTGGAGCCCGAGTCGTTATCAGTGAGGCTCAATATACTTACTGGTAATGGTCTTATGGGGGTAGATCGAGTGTTTTCCTCGTGTCGGATCGTAGTTAGCGGTAGAGAGTTCCCCGCTAGATTTATAGAATTCCCTATGGCAGACTATGATGTAGTCTTAGGCATGGATTGGTTGAGGAACCAGTATGCTAGGATAGACTGCTATATTGGCAGGGTTATCTTTAGTATTCCAGGTGAGCCAGAGTTTTTATTTTCCAAAGGCGCGGTGGAGCCATCCTCCCCAGTGTTGCGGATGGCAGTAGCAGCAGTACAGTTGCCCAGGATAGTTGAAGAATTTCCAGATGTCTTCCCAGAGGAACTTCCAGGGATGCCTCCAGAGCGGGAGATCGAGTTCACTATAGACTTAATTCCTGGGACAGCACCAGTATCAAAGAGAGTCTACAGAATGGCGCCTTCAGAGTTGGAGATTTTGTACAAGATGATTAAAGAACTCAGGACCAAGGGATTCATTCGTGCAAGTGGATCGCCTTGGGAAGCCCCGATGCTTCTTGTGAAAAAGAAGGATGGTACGTCTAGGTTATGTGTAGATTATCGTACCTTGAACTCAGTGACAATCAAGAACAGATACCCTCTCCCGAGGATAGATGACTTATTTGATCAACACAAAGGGGCTTCAGTGTTCTCGAAGATAGACTTGCGGTCAGGATACCACCAGATCAGAGTCAGAGAGCAGGACATCCCGAAGACAGCGTTTAGATCGAGATATGGGTATTGGGAGTTCCTTGTTATGCCCTTTGGAGCAACCAATGCGCCAGCTGTATTCATGGACCTCATGAATCGTATTTTCATGCCTTACCTGGATCAGTTCATGATCATGTTCCTAGATGATATCTTGGACTACAGCAAGAGCGAAGTTGAGCATGAGCAGCATCTCAGAATCGTCCTTCAGACGCTTAGGAAGCACCAGTTGTACGCCAAGTTCAGTAAATACGAGTTCTGGCTTGATTGTATTTCATACTTGGGTCACATCATTACTCGAGGAGGAGTGGAAGTGGATCTCCAGAAGATTGTGGCTATCGAGACTTGGCCAGCACCTAGTTCAGTGGCAGAGGTTCGCAGCTTCCTTGTATTGGCCGGCTACTACCGGTGATTCATTTCAGATTTTGCAAGGATTTCAGCGCCGATAACCCAGTTGACTCGTAAGGATGTGTCGTTTGTTTGGACAACAGAGTGTCAGGAATCATTCGAGAAGTTGAAGCGAGGTTTGATAATGGCTCCCATTCTCACACTTCCAGATAGGACCGGAGGATTCACAGTTTATTGCGACGCTTCAGGCAGAGGATTGGGATGTGTCTTGATGCAGCATGGGAAGGTAATATCTTATGCATCATGCCAACTTTGTGATCATGAGAAGAATTACCCGACCCACGACTTGGAACTAGCAGCAGTAGTGTTTGCACTTAAGCTTTGGCGGCACTACTTGTACGAAGATAGAGTGGAGATATTTACTGATCACAAGAGCCTGAAGTATGTTTTCACCCAGAAGGACCTTAATATGCGGCAGAGAAGATGGCTCGAGCTACTGGTGGACTACGATGTGGATTTACAGTATCATCCAGGGAAGGCCAACATTGTAGCAGATGCGTTGAGCCGGAGAGCCGGAGTTTATTTCCTAACGGCGCAACCAGAGTTATTGGCAGATTTTCAGAAGATGGGAGTTGAAGTGGTTCTTCCTTCCAACGTGGCATTGATGGCCAGTCTACAGGTTCAGTCCAGCATAGTTGAGAGGATCCGGATGGCGCAGTCTACAGATTCCAAGCTTCAGCGGCTCAGAGCAGAGTGTGAGACAGGAAGAAGGCCAGAGTTATGCATTCATGAAGATGGTACACTTCGACACGGCTCTCGTCTTTGTGTACCCAGTGGAGATATCAGACAGGAAGTCATGGCAGAAGCTCACAGTTCGCAGTATTCTATTCATCCCGGTGGCACGAAGATGTACCGTGATATCCGTCAGCACTTCTGGTGGAATGGCATGAAGAGGAAGATAGCCCGGTTTGTCTCTCGGTGTTTGGTTTGCCAGCAGGTTAAAGCTGAACATCAGAGGCCCGCTGGACTTCTTCAGCCCTTGTCGATTCCAGAATGGAAGTGGGAGCATGTGACCATGGATTTTGTGACTGGATTGCCTAGATCCCCAGCTGGTCGAGATGCTATTTGGGTTATAGTTGACCAGCTCACGAAGGTGGCTCATTTTCTTCCATTTAGAGTTGGTCAGTCTACGGCTCAGTTGGCAGAGATGTACCTCAGGCAGATTGTCAGGCTTCACGGTGTGCCCGTCAGTATCACCTCGTACCGAGATTCAAGGTTTACGTCACACTTTTGGCGTAGCTTGCAAGAGAGTTTGGAAACTCGTCTCCAGTTCAGTTCAGCATATCATCCGCAGACAGATGGCCAGTCAGAGCGCACTATCCAGACTCTTGAAGACATATTGAGGTCTTGTACCCTCGACTTTGGTGGTTCATGGGAAGATCACCTTCATCTTGTAGAATTCTCGTACAACAATAGTTTCCAGGCCAGTATCCAGATGGCTCCGTTCGAGGCTCTCTATGGTAGAAAGTGCAGATCCCCGCTAGCATGGGATGATGTCGAAGAGAGGCAGATGCTTGGTCCAGAAATAATTGCCCAGACAGTTGAAGTGGTCAGAAGGATCAGAGATCGTCTTCGAGTTGCCCAAGATCGCCAGCGGCATTGGGCCGATGCTCATCGATGTCCCTTGGAGTTTGCTATCGGCGACCATGTATTCCTTAGGATCTCGCCTAACCGCGACGTCATTCACTTTGGCGTACGAGGAAAGCTTAGTCCTAGGTATATAGGGCCGTTCGATATCCTGGAGCGAGTAGGAGATGTATCCTATCGTCTTGCTCTTCCACCGTCGCTAAGTGAGGTGCATGATGTATTCCATATGTCCCAATTACGACGGTACGTCCCGGACCCGAGCCATATCCTGGATCATTCGGAATTGGTTGTTGGTACCAACCTTTCGTATGAGGAGAGGCCCGTGTCTATATTGGACCGGAGAGAGAAGATGCTCAAGAATAAGACTATTAGTTTAGTCCGTGTTGCTTGGGGTTATCACTCTCTAGGTGAGTCAATGTGGGAGCGTGAGGATGATATCCGATCGCGATATCCCTCCCTGCTTGACTCGTAAGGTATAATGTCTTCCTTATGCCTTATGTTTTCCATCCCTTGCTTGCATGTATGATTGTCTGATTGCTTGCCTGGTTATAGCTTGCCTGTGATTAATATAGCTGGTCCTTGTCTTTCTAGCCTCTTAATTAAATTCCGAGGACGAAATTCTTTTAAGGTGGGTAGAGTTGTAACACCCATATTCTGAATACGTATTTTATCAAGCTTGCATGTATTTCAGACCTGTATTTATTTTCTCGAATTTTGGCATGTACTTGTAATTGGCTTGACTTACAGATTTTGGTTCTCGTAATTGGGTTTTACCTGGCTTGGTTTATTTTGTGGAGGAGAATTAGTTTGATTTGGTTTGGTTTGGTTTAACATGCATTGGAACACCTTAGCCTATGTTCAACCATCATTCCACCACAACCCACCCTCTTTATTATCCCCACCTAACACTCTCTCTCCTCATTACTTCCCTCCATTAATTTCTTCTTCTTCTTCCTTCCTCTACACAACACTCCACCCATAGGCAAGTGCACCTTGCCACCATATGAGAACCACATTTTATTTGTTCATTAGCTAGATTAGGCCATGATGATCAATATTAGAACTTGACATTTTGTGATTTGGAGTCTCCATTGTTCTAGATCTAGGTTTTAACTATTTTCGGATTTACATGGTTTTGATCTATTTTGGTTGCATTTTTGTGGGTTTTGATACTTCCATGTGGAAGAGAACTCAATTTTACTCCAGTTAGAACTTTGAAAATCTAGATTTGGCTTTGATTTGACAAAGATATAGAAATTTGAATTCTTGGTGTTCTTGGTGTTCTTTTCGGCCTAGAGTAGCAGCCTGCAGCCTGCGCTCTTTAGCGCAGTGCTGGACTGCGCACCCCCTCTCGGCCTGCGCTCTTTAGCGCAGTGCCGACCGTGCTGCTTGCCCCCTGGCGAACTGCTCTCAGCCCCATGCGCCAACCATTCCTGCGTACTTCACCCCTGCGCAGTTCACTCATGCGCAGTCTGTCCCTGCGCAGTTCACTCCTACGCAGTCTGCTCCTGCGCAATCCACCCCTGCGCAGTTCAATCCTGCG
Organism: Iris pallida; assembly: GCA_029216955.1. Taxonomy (NCBI): domain Eukaryota; kingdom Viridiplantae; phylum Streptophyta; class Magnoliopsida; order Asparagales; family Iridaceae; genus Iris; species Iris pallida. The sequence goes on along the minus strand of JANAVB010037414.1, from coordinate 2,413,835 downwards.
CAGTCCGCTCATGCGCCACCTATACCCCTGCACAGCTTACCCTGCGCAGTTGGCTCCCCGCACACTTGACTCCTGCGTACTTGGCCCACGCGCCATCTGCCCCTGCGCCCTGTGCCCCTGCGCACTTGGCACCCTGCGCAGCTGACACCCTGCGCAATCCAACCCCTGACCCCTTGCACAAACTATTAGCTCTTGGAGTTTTGGTTTTATTTCTTTAAGCTTGGCTCTTTTATAGCCCTGTATATTGATATTTTATTAGATATTTTACGCCCATTTTATATCCTTACGCCTTTTGTCATAAACTTGCTTTTACTTAATATGCTTCGAATGACTATTGTACATGGCATGGTATGACAAGGAACTAGCATAACACGATAGTGACCCGTAGTGGTGCACTCCTGACATGACCAACCTGACATGATAGTGGCCCGTTGTGGCGCACTCCTGACAAGTACCCTGACATGATTTATCTTGATGCTGTTGCGACGGCTAACTTGACTCGTATAATCAACTTGACACCGTGGGTGTTCCTGCTTGCTTGCTTGTGCAATCCACTTGTCTTGTCTTGCATCATGTCTAGGACGTGACTCCCTGGTTCCCACAGTCAGGGATTCATACTGAATATGGATTAGGCTAATGACTAGATCAAACTATAGTTCATGGAGAATTTCCAGTCACAGGCAATCTCGTTATCTGGGCGCTCTTAATTGGACTTGTAGCTTGCCGACGAGTAGAGCACATTTCCAGCGCACTGTCATGTGTTGCACCCTCTAAGTCACAATAAGGGTATATCGTCTCCCGGGCGATGTACCCAACCATACTCTCAACCCGCGGAAGGATAACTGGATGGTCTGCAGGGCTTGGGACTGGAAAATTCTCACTTGCATCTTGTTAGTAATTAGGCTTGTGATAACCCTAGTTAGTTAAAGTAGTAAGCCGTAGAATTTGCTTGGCCGCTTGTGAATGGATGATTTCTAGCCCTGTCTAAGTCTTGTCTAGTTCTTGTACCCTGGTCCTCCTGAACATGATTGTTTTACTTATCTTTAACAATAAATGGGTAGAGACAAGGTGCTATTCAGGCAAAGGGTTACAACCCCGGTCCTTGTTTGGTTACGGGTTGTAACCTGGCTTCCGGAATGGTTCCATGTCCCTAGTCGTTTATTGTCTTGTTGTACTCTTATTTACTTGTACCTTCTTCCATTTCTTTTCTTATGTTCTGATATGCTGGCTTTTGTTCTTATTTCGTGGCCTCCTTTGTGGCACTTGCTCTTTCTGGGTTTTGACCAAGCTGGTTTTGTGTGGCCAGATTTCGGAGCAGCTCTCGAGGATCTACTGAACCTCCAGCCCGATGGTGGCGACTAGAAGGAACCCGGGCTACGAGTGGGTTTTCTATTTTATTTCGCTCACTCTATTGTAAAGTTATTCTTTTGAGGCGTTTAGCCGACGAGCACCTGTTAGCTCGATGCACTTTACTTACTGTCTGCCTGCGGGCTGTAAACATGATTAACAAATCCTAGGGTTGATCATGTATGACTAAACTCTTGCTAGTCCTCGCATTTTGTACAACCAGCTTCATGATCAACTGAATGTGTAATATTTGGGACGCCTTTTATTGTATATTTGGTGGTCAAACATCTTGTACTTATATTACTTGCTTGAGATTGAGACAATAGGCTTGACCTTAAGAGACCGTTGGCTTGCAGTAAACCCTCATATCTAGACAGCCGTGACCGTATAGTTGAGATGTATTCTATTTCAATATACGTAGCTGGCTATGTACGCCCTCGCTCTCCAGTATTCTGGTCCTGGGGCGTGACACTACTGGGATAATGTTCATATAACCAATTCTACTCACCCCGCCCCAATCAATACACAAGGATCCATTCAAGTTACGTTATAGACACATGAATACGGCTAAGATACGTGAATTCATGTAATAAGTAGTACATGAGGCACATGATAAAGTACATGAAAGCACATGAGAACATGTAAATACATGAACTAGTACGAGTACAAGGAGTACCTGATGCACATGATAAATTTCATGAACATGAAATACCCGATGCACCCGTAAAGGGATAACATCTCAGGAAAGGATCCATATAGTACTAATCCGTGAAGATACGTGTCAGCATCAAGTAAACTAATCTAGAGCAAGAGTATAGTCCAGACAAGTATAAAAAGATCAGAGAATGTACTCGCCTGCTATCTGAATGTCCAAGATGAAAGTATTGTCCGAGGAGTGGTGTCTGGCTCCTATTATAACAGCACAAGTCACAACAAGTCCAGAATGGTAATAAGATGCACTATAATGCGTTCTACATGAATCTAGGTCAATCTAGGCCAAAGTCAACTCTTGGTCAACTCTGGTCAACCCTAGAAGTCAAACTAGGTCAACCAAGTCAAACCTAAGAAAAACTAGTCTATACTAGTCTAACTAGTCTATTCTAGGTCTAACAAGACCACACAAGTCTAACTAGACTCTAAACTGACACACAGATACACCCATAGGCTAAGAGACTAGGCCATAGGCTATATCATGCCTATAAGCCAACCCATAACCTACATACACAAGTCAATATCTATATCTAAAATAATACCCTTATTCATATGTTATAATATAACATAGAATACTTATATAGACTACCTATATACATATATCTCAATACATATATATATACATATATATAGAGAAAGGGAAACACATATGCTCATGTGTCATGTGTGTGTGTGAGATTACAAGAGTGTGTGTAGGTGTGAGTGTCACATATATATGCTAATATGTGTGTGTGTTATGAGTAAAGTGAGGTGTCAAGAGAGTTGTGTGTGTGTGTTAGTGAGACATGAGAGTGGGTGCCATGTGAGGATGTGTGTGAGTGTGTGAGAGGTCACATAAATGTGTGTGTGAGCTATGGCATCTAAAAACAGTGTGGTATACGTGGTAAGAGAGAGTGAACTCAAGTGTGTGTGAGACATGTGTGTGTTACCTGTGCACACCGTGTTTATAGGGAGACATGAAATGAAGGGTCTAGTGAATCATGTGTACAGTGATAAGTGCAAGCCTGGAAAACAGTAAAACAGTGGAATGTTAAAGAACAAGGAAAACATTAGTGTGTGGCAATGCAACAGTGTACCGGACAGTAATCAACTCTCAAAATAGTTCATGCAGTGAAGGGAAAGGAAATCAGTTCATATAGTTCAGAAAAATAAAGAAGGGACAGGAAACCAATTCAGTGAACCAATTCACACCCATTTCGAAAAGGAAATCAGTGAACAATATAAAAAAAGAACAGTGGCAGCAATGTGAACATCAATGTGGGTTATGAGGGATATCCTGGAATAGGAAAACAGTGCACTACCCTAAGGAAAATCTGGAAAAATAAACTGAGGATATCAATTCTTAGTTTTCAGTCTATTTCAAATCCAACACATTACCAAAATCCCATTCTCAAGTCATCAAGCCAAATTCGAATGTAAATCTTCATTCCCATGAACCAACAGATATGTGGGAGACATAAACAGTAGAAAAAAAAACATTACTAAACTGGGAATTAGAAAGTTAGGAAAACTGGAAAAATAATGTATCAGAGAATATCAGTCACTATGCATTCAACCCCATTTCGAAACCAATTTCCACATTTAAACCTAATTTAACATGTAAACCTAATCTAATATAGATTATACATCATAATTAGGATCTAATTAACAAATTAAAACACAAATTTAACTAATAAAACTGAATAAAAACAGAGAATCCCATACAGTGCACTGATACACACAGCGCACACACAGTGCATGCACAAATGCGTGTCCGACACGACACAAGGACTCATGAAACTTGGGGAGCCTCGTGTCAGTGTCAGCCCCGACCCATGTGTCGAATTTCACGTGTCCACGTGGCGTGTCCAGTGAGTTGTGGCCCCCGAGTAGCAGGGGAAAGAAGTCTGTGCGCGCGCGCGAGTACAACAGCATGTTCCCGTATCCGTGGCGACACGACACGAGACTAAAACATGTTCATACCATTGAAAACCCATAAGCAAACACAAAACCTAGATTTCTATTCAAATAGAATGCTAAAATTCAATCGAAATGCCCTTTGGGGCATTTCGTCAAACACATTCATATACGAACTGATACGTGTCTGATACGGGCACGTAATGGACTCGAATTCTAGGATTAGCTAGTCCTACAGTTAGGTTAGGCCTAGGGCTTCCTAGATATGCAATAAAATTAATATTCTATGGTGTAGAATTGAAATTACCTATAGGTTGCAAATCCTCCAAAAAACTCCAAAGAGGGGTGTTCCTCTTGATAGCCAAACTTCTCTAAATTGCCCAAACTCTGGAATATCCTTACATAAACAGCAAGAACAGAAAAATTAGAACCTATAGCAATTGGTTTGGGGTAAAAAGGAGTTAAATAGGAATTTTTATGAATTAAGGAAGATGGAGACTCACCTCTTTCTAAACTTGCAAACTATTCCTAATGGAGGCTAGCCCTAATTTCTAGGAAGGCATTAAATAGGTGGGAATCCCTAGGCTTAGTGTGGCCGGCCAAGTGGGATGGGCTAGGGCTACGTTGCACTAGTGTTGGGTTGGGCCTTTAAGGCTAAAATCACAAGTCATGACTTGTGAAACCACAAGCCATTTACTATTCAAATCAATTCCTAAATTCCCCAAATTAAATCTAATTGGTTAATTGTCACTAACATAGGTCAAGCTAAGGTTACTTAACCTAACCAAGTAGTCATGACCTAGGTTAGCCTCTAGGACAGTCTCCAAAGTCAATACCAGTCAAAGTCTAGAATAACACCAAATCAAAAATGCTAAAAATTACTAAAAATTCTAATAATTATAATTAATAATAATAATTCCCAAAATAATTCCAAAATTTTAAAAATGACCAAAATACCCTCAAGCTAGAAATGTGGTAGTGACAGAGAGGGGGTTCGGTACCATCAACATGTGCGCTCCTCACCTCTTCAGCGGTAAAATGAGGTATAGACACAAAAAAGTCGTATCCGTCCACTCTCGCCAGCACTCTCCGACAGGCTGGCATGGTGTTGTACTCCCAGGGCTGATGGTGGAATCGAAAAATGAAAGCGTCATCAGCCGTAACACCATTTTCTCCTCCAGGCCTCATCAGAGACCGGCAGTGCATTAGCAGCCACCCCATTAAATAATGGTATGGCAGTTCTATGCGCTCAAAATCCATCGCCGTGTCACGAGCGATGACCTTGGATGAAAATGTGCGAAGGCCATGGTGTATGCTGCACACCATGGCCGGAAGAAGGGCCAATTTGACCCTAAAAACAAGCTTGACGGCGGGAAGGATAAAGTGGCGACTAATCCTCTCAATAGAACCCGCCCCTCCGGAGACTACGCAGTTCCGCAGCCACACCATCAGAAATCTCGCAAGGAGCGCCTTCTCCGACAATCACTGAGTACCATGATAAAAATAACTAAAGGAGTCAGTCTTACTCCCAAAGGTGTGGCCCGTAGACCTTGATCTCTTAGCAGTCGACACCAAGTGTTGTACCTCCTCATGAGTCTGAGGATCTCGGGAAGAAACCCGGCCTGAGGCACCGAGTGTGAAAAGATATGCGACCCAAGTGGTGGTGTGAGTGGCGCTCCCTTCTGAGCTACCGTCTTTCTTGATAGCCGTCTGATGACAAGTACTGTGGTGACATAACAATTCCCGATACACAGCAGCAAAGCCCAGGAACTGCCGATCCAAATCCTCGAGCTCTTCGCTCGTAGGGGTATACACTTCAAAGACTTCCTCCCCCCAGGGCAACTTGGAGACAACGTACATCTCATGGAGAGCGAGTCCCAGCTCCCCTCCAGGCGTGAAGAAGGTATCCGTCCTCCGGTTGAATATCTCCAGGAGATCCATGAACAACGGTTTATTTATGGGCAGACCATGACAGGTGCCCCGAATGGCGTGATAAAGGCCGATCTCACGCAGGAAAGCCTCATACTTCCGGAGAATCCACGTGGTCAAGTTGGCCCACGTAGGGATAGGGTTTATCCAGTTCACCAATGCCAACCGGCCGACGGGATAAGACCCTTTTCGAGCAAGCTGGTTCAAGAAGGTATTAGCTTGGGTGAACGTGAAATTGGGACCCGTTACGTTCATGAAGGCACCCGGAGCAAGTCCCATCACGTATCGACTGACTGGTTCCTTTCCCGGATATGCTGACCCCAAGTTCCTATTGTAATGCATGTTTCCTACAAACATCTCCAACTTGCTGGGAGTCAACGAGTCTATCATCTTTCTGTCTAACAGTAGCATATTGAACCAAGACAGAGGAAAATGATGCTCTATCGGAGGGATATGGATTTCCACCTCATCAAGAGTGAAGTCCCAGCTCTCGGATATATCCAGCACCCGGGTGTTCTTCACAGTCAAAGCATCCCTGAAGAGGAATGCAGGCTTCAGGTATTCCCCGTCCAATTGCCCCATGTTTATCATAGCACAGAGGAAGTGAAAGTACTGCTTCTTAATGGCATTCAGCCTCTCCAAAGGCTCTTTTGGGAGCTGGTTCGTCATATACTCGACTATATGATCATACATATAGCCCATAGCAGATTGGGTGCGCCCCACCAGAAGTTCTTCGGCAACATTCACTGGCAGATTCACTGAAGAAGGAAAGAAAGAAATAAATCAAAAGATGGCCAAAACAAAATAACTGAATACTTTTGGCTTACACAAGCTTATGCGGCTCTGTTCGAATATAAGCTTATACGGCACTGATTAGCGTAAGCTTATGCGGCACTTATTAGCGTAAGCTTATGCGGCTCTATTTAGCGTGGGCTTATGCGTAAACATATGCGGCTTTGATTAGCATGGGCTTATGCGGTTCTACTGAGCGAAGGATTATGCGGCTCGATTCAGCACATCCTTATGCAGCCCAAGTAAGAATAATTTATACGGTCCTGTTCGAAGACTCAGTATGCGGTCCAGTATTTATGTGGCCCCTAGATAACTCCCATGCGGCTCGGACATGGGACGTACATGCGGCCCATACAACTCAAATAGATCATTAAAGGTTTGTGCATAAAGCATGCAACAGAGCCGTCTTTAGTAGGGTTTCGAAGTGTACGATCTTCTTAGATCCTTACCAGCAATGGCGGGGTGAACGTCGGGGTGAACTTCAGGCACCGTGGCTGACGAAGAAGCCACTCCCTTACCCTTCGTCGCAGTCGCAGCCTTGGAAGCTTTGGGGGCCATTGTCAATCGACGATCAGAGAAGGAAGATGAAGACAGAAATCTAGGGCAAGAAGAGTACAGAAAGTAAAGAATTCTCTCCGTCCTAAAACGCTCATATTTATAGACAGAAGGAAAGGGGGGCTCACGAGCCAGTCGACCCTTTGATCTGCGTGCAGCATGAAAGAACGAACCGACTCTTCGGGCATCGAGGCAATCTGGGCATTTAAAAGCCAACTCTTAGGATCCTGCCCCAAAAGGCGACTTCAAATTTGAAGACAAATCAAAGGCAATCAATACAAATAAAAGATTTGCACACATGGCAGGGAGCCTATGCGGCCAGACAGCCCATGTGGCCATACATGCTATGCGGCCAGAAACGACCCATACGGCCAAGAACATCCTATGCGGCCAACAAAGCTCATATAGCCATGCTTCTTATTCAAAGTATTCCAATTTTTCAAATTGAAAACTTTGAAGGGGGTCTTATAGAAGCATGGAAAAGAACAAAGAAAATCTCATGCGGCTCCAACAGAAGGATCCTTATGCGGCTCGGAAATCCGGTAGAAAATCATACGGCTCAAAGTCCTCTAGAGCCTCATGCGGATCGGATAGCTCTATGCGGCTCAGCAAATAGCCACGTGGCCCTAAACAGTTCTTCCCTACAGCTGGCCATGGCAATTGCCGCATTCAAATCGCAGATGGCAGTTCTGACAACTGACAGCTCTGACATAAAGTCACATTAATGGCTCTGGCATGATGGCGTGTTCCTAGGGAAAAGGAGAAAATCTTTGGTAGCTGACATAATCCACCAACTCCAAAGTCCCATATGCGGCTGTAATACCTATGCGGCTGCCACCCTTATGCAGTTGTCATCTCCATGCAGCTACCTGTTTCATACGGCTACCCGCTTCATACGGCTGCCCGTTTCATGCGGCTGTCCGCTTCATGCGGCTACTTCCTTCACGCGGCCGCTAGCTTTATGCAGCTAGGATCGTGGAAGGCCACCCGTATGCGGATCACTCAGAGAACGCCTTCATGCGGCTCCGTCAAGACATCCAACTCATGACAGGTTGAGACACGTGGCTGTCTTATCCCCTCGTGGCTATGGCTGCTTGCAAATCCTGACAACCAGATTTAGTGCAATCACCATTATTACTCAAATTAAATCAGATTTGTCGCAATTAAAGCAAATTGAACATGTGGCAGGAGATCCGAGCTTCCAAAGATTCATGACAATCAGTACTAATTGACTATACAGATTTGGCGCAATCAAGAGTCAATGGCCTAGATGTAATACGATCACAATTAATGGCCCAGATGATTGGCCACCGACTTTTTAAGGGACAATCATTGTAAACCCTAATGATCGCACCCCAATCCTATAAATAGCAAGGTGCCATTCCCTTGCAAAAGATCTCAGATCCCCGATCCAAAACCAGAAAAAAATATAGTAAGGTGCCATTCCCTTGCGAAAGAGATCCTCTACATCCGGCTGGACACACAGAGAGATAAAGGCGCGCACAGAAGAGTCTTCCCATCTCGAGAGCAGTTCTTCACCGGAGCCAAGGCTACGTCTGATCGTCCAAGGAGTAAGGCATAGCGGCCATCGCTTTCCCGAGCCTCTATCGTTACCCCCAGAATCAAAAATAAACAATCGTACTTAGACTTCTGTACCTAGGTTTTTGTCCCTAGGCTTTCTTTCTACGAGCGAGTTTGTATTGTGAGTTTAAGTTCAGTCCTCCTACATAA